>JAZGTK010020535.1:0-10950 GCA_036877625.1 Ambastaia sidthimunki
TGTTTTTATTGAAGGATTAATGATGATGACTTGCATGTTAAAGTGGGTTGCCTGTCACAGATTTCCTTGGACTCCATGTTATCTTTCAACCAGGACTGGGCAATATAATGTATATAGACGTCTCCCATACAAAAGTTCCCAGTCTGAGCGATACTGTTGTTTTAGGTGCTTATTGGAGAAAGCTTCGAAATCCTGCTCTAAGGCTTTGATCCCACACAAAATACACCCACCACCTTATTTTCTCGACGCTTTGTGACCCCACCTAACTATGCCTGCAGTTTTTTTTTTTTTTTTAACTTTCCTGAATTCCACTCTCCTACTGCGGCCGGTTAGCCAGAAGAGAGGGAGTCTTGAATCCTAATAATCCTTAGCAGGCACAGATCAAAGGCCCAGAAAGAAGTGGATCAGCGGTTCTGTGGGACCCTTGAGACCTCAGAAGTTCACTGCGCCTGTATGAGCTACCATTTCCTTATTTTATGTTCCTCACGTTGGCCTCTGGACTGCAATGTTTAGCTAGCTAAAATGTTTTTTCCTTCAATCCTATGATTTTAGATGTGGTTTCTCTAACCCATTTGTATCGACAACAAATGTGAGTTTGAGGCAGGAGTTAACTGAAGTGTCACTTAAGGAGTGTCCTAAAGGGTTGTCACTACCTCATGCGTTCATTGATCATATTTATGTGTTTTATTGCCTTATCAACCAATAGCACACCATAGCATTTGTTTGGCTGTGGCCAATCATTGTCATGTATTTTCAATGTTTTTTTTTGTACTTAACAGCATGTTTACCTTTTCACAGGTAGCACGGAATGCCATCCGCTCTCAGTTTGCTTGTACATACACGGATACTGACCTGCCCCTGAACCGTGTGTTGGAGTTTCCCAGCACAAGTCAGCTTCCCACCTGCGTGCACCCTGCACCCAAACAAACCATCACCGTGAAGGAAAAGTTTGAACCTACTGGAATGAAAGACAGACTCGCAGGTAGCATCTTTGTCAAGGTTAAAGATGCCATGAAACTGTAGTTTTGTGGCTTTTTGTCAATCAGCTTTATAGTTTTCTATACACTATTGTTCTCCTGAAGTTGGGGTTAAACTTTAGCAGTTAATCAAATGTAACGTATACAGTTTTTCTCTTCAGGAATAATTCACTTAATATTGATGATTGATGACTTAATATTGATGATTGATGACTTAATATTGATGATTATTTGCTCTAGAATGAGAATATAACAAATCCTTAATGACTGTGACAACTTCATTTGGCTAAAAAATATGAAAGGATATCCCTTGGTGCTCCGCCCACACTTCCTGTTTCAACAAGATATGTCCTAATGTGGTAGAAAAAATCATGATTGTCAGTTTCTTTATGAAAAAACAAAAGAGGGGGAAAAATGCAGTAATAAAGTGGGCTCCAGTTCTTGGTGTACTGAATAACCTTCATGCTTCGTCTGTTCGCTGTGCGCACATGCTGAAGAGCTTCCTTTCTCTGACGCCACACAGTCGGAAAGATGCCCAGGTCCACCTCCACAGCCCAGGCCTCGATCCCTGCTTGGTCCCTGCTTGGGGACTGGTACTTAAGATCAACCTTTTAAACGATTCCCCATCCCATAAACCTGGCTGTCCCCAAGTCTGTTGTAAAAACCCTAAGAACACACATTCTCCAACCTCCCTCGCCCCCTTCTCACTGACTTTCTGTGGGAACGTGGGCTTCGCTCCACTAGGTTACATGACAAATGTTCGGCTTCAGCCCTGTAAAATAAACACACTGCCTGTTAAACTGCAGACTAACGTCAGCAGTTTCATCATAACCTTTTCTAGCCCTCAGTTTTTAGCATGCACTCATTCTTTTTTATTCTTTATTGTTTGACCTTACTCTCAAAGTCCAGTGTTTCACTTTTGTCCCCCTGCTTTCAATCTTATCTTTTTCAGTGGATGTGGACCCAGAGGTCACTAAATCCAGGCCTGATGGTCCAGGCCAATCCGCTCTAGAGGAACATAGTGGAAATGCCTGGAACAGAACAGGTGGGAAGAAGACCCAGCCAGCACAGCTCCGAAAAGCAACACAGACCTCCAAGAGAAAGCTTGCCAGCCGAGAGTGCATTGAACTGGGAAGGGAAGAAAACCAGCCCCCTCAGAAACGACCCCCTGCCAAAGGTCCCATTGGAGGACAGGAGAAAAAGAACAGTAAAGCTGCCAGCAGGAAACTCATTGCTGGTCAAGGCAAACTCACAAGCTTTTTTAGGCTATAATTTATTCTGTGATCTCCTATCTGTAGTAATGCTCCATTTTAGCTTTAGGGTCACTTGTAATTTATTAGTAGTCTAAATGCATTTAATGTTCAAGAAGCCAAGATCATGTCAACAGGGGCTTCTTGACTTTGTAAGGGCTCTCTTCCACACAGTTACTGCAGGTGTGTGTGTATATATTTGTGTGTGTATCTGGAGAAAGTTCTGAGTAGATTTGGCAGGGAAAGAACTCGTTTTAAAGCAAAGGACAATTTGTCCAAAGTGTGTCCAAAGTACCTTTCACAATGTATTTCTTTGCTTGTTTCTTTTAAACAGTACTCACTCATTGCACACTTGAATAAATTTTATTTCAGTTTTTAAATACAGATCTGTACTGTCGTCTTATGTTTGGAATGACATGCAAGATCAAATGATGGGTACAGAATGCAGATGGTTGGTAAGCTGCTCAGGCTTCAAGCTTGCCAGCATGGCCGGTACACTCGGCCTATCATGCACCTTAGTACTGCAAAAAGAACACAGAGCAAAACAAATTACAATTCGCATATAATTAAAAGGCTACTTGTTTACTAATGCATATGTGGATGGTATTGCATTCTATTAAATAACTGCTTCAAACTGTATAAGCTTTGCTCCCAGCATAATCTGGTTGGACTGGTTTTAAAAGCAGGTAAATCTTCTCAGTTTTGGTCATTTAAAACCTTAGTAAACTCCCTTTTGGAAAATCAAGGTAACGTGGTTACTGATTTTTTTTTAATTTTTTTTTTATTTTTTTAGATGGTCCTGACCTGCCACAACCACCTGTTGAGTACCTTGTTTTCAGACTTCTGTACATTTTAATTCCAGTTTTTAAATCATACTGGTATGTTTTGTCATACTGTACAGGATCAAAGGATGGCTGCAGATTCCTTGATTTTTCTAAATAGAGTATGCTTTGGGCTTAAGAATATCAGTGGAGAGAAAGCAGATAAGAAACTTGGCGGTGCTTACTGTCTGCGTCCCTCCTACCCATGGGAATGACATCATCTGCACTTCGACGTTCATCCCTCATGCTGAATCCATCCAGAGTGTGAGTTGTCCCACGCAGTGGCAGCACAGGGTAGGTTTTTGGAAAGGGAATGTTATTTTCCCTACCAGGAGATCCCTTTATTCCCATGTCCTGATGGAAAAGGGAAACTCATAAGAACCTGTGTGACAACCACGTGCCTTCAGGCCTCTAAGCAAATAGAAGCAGCCTAGTACACAAAGCTAAAACCAAAATGTTGTTCCGTCTACAGGCTTCTTTCAGCGTATTAAATTGTGTGTGATTCTGAAAGCACACCTGGAGATGTTTAAGTTAATTCGAACAACACGCGCCCAAGGGCAACCTCAAGATCTCTCTCCATAACTGCTCCCAAACTGCTGGCGTGAAGCCGGCACATGGAGCCCCACATGGAACAAATGTGTCAAATTGCGACAAAGTTTCCCATGCCTTGCTTTAGCCAATTTTCACAAGATCACCATGGGCCCTTTTATCCAAAGCTTCCATTTCCCCCTTTGTGACTGTGTCCTTCCGATACTCCTCTTTGACTGTTCCATTACTGCACTAATAATTGCAACAACTTTAGTATTCAGCTTTGAATTGAAAAAGCACTGTTAGATACCTGTAAACACTTGGTGTTTTGCTTATAAAGATCTTGTAAATGTCTCCACGCCAATTATCATCTGCACGCCTAGTACCTGCTAACAACAACTCTAACAACATGCTAGTAATTGGGCTTAGTCAGGGTGTATGCAGTATTTAATTTAACCCAGCTGAAAATGATACTGCTCTGAGGGGCAGAGGTACAGTTCCATCACGAAAGACAACTATTTTGTTTTTATAGCCATTAAAAAAGTCAACATGGTGTCTACCCTGACTAAGATCCTTTTTAGTGTTTTATGTACACTGTAAAAATGACTTCATGAGTTTTTTTTTTAATTTAATCTTTGTTGAAAGACTTTAAAAATTCTTTAAACAAGCTTTCATGATGTCACACTGCATAAGGTATTAAGACTTGTTCTGAGAGACTGTGCCTTGAATGTATTTTGTCTTACTGCAAACTAAATTAAAATTTTCCAGTGCAGTAAGACATCTCAATATGCTGCGTTGCATCTGGTAATCACAATCGTTTAAGGCAGAATCATTTTATTGCTTCTTAGTACTTCTTAATTTTACTAGTTTTCAACATGCAACACTTACAGCAAGTATGAAGATGCGCTTTGTCCCGTCCTCATCAGCCAGTCTGCCCTCGATGATGGGGTACCTTTTGAAGGAGAGCAATCCAGGCCCCACTTCATTTGCATCATCTTCTGCAATTGAAGCAGCTACATCTTGGTCTGTACTAACTTGATCGATTACACCTCTGGGCAACGCCATGGTTGAGTAAGTGCTAACCTTAAGTAAAAACACAAATGCAAAGATAGTGTAAGAAGATGGCATGGTGTTGGGGTCCAGTGGTTGATTTGCTTGCAGAAGCTTGCACGCTCACTGAGAATCAAACCTTTGCTTTTATAGTATTTGATGATGATGAGTTGGCCATTGTAATGTGTTATTTGTCACATTTTGTATTGAAGATTCATGTGGTTCGCCCTGGTAAATGGACAATCACCTCTATATAAAAGTCAGATGCCCTTCCATAGGGAGGATATTGAGAGATGCTTTAATCTGGGGGGATTACGTTTGAAGTAGTGCTTGTTTTTAAAAGACACAGTTGTGGCTTTGGGACAGGCCAAATAACATTTGTACACAGGATTATTATTTTATCATTTCATTGAAAAAGCATAACCTCTTGCCATTGCTCTTGCAACCCCTGCCAAACTTACTACTTTAAACTCACTAAGCAGGTCAAAGGTTGCTTATGGATCTTGCATTGTGGCTGATATCCAAAAGCAATGACGGTGATCTTGGGCATTTGCTCACAATTTGAAAAGAATATGTTTTAAAATACAGAGAATACCTGTTGTGAAGCTTTGTCAAGCTTTTGTCACTTCTTAATGTGTCTTTAATATGGTCCTGTTCTTTTTGTTTGGAGGTGAGAGGTGGGTTATATGTAATTTCATGATTGGTAGAGCCTTGGCCTTTCTAAGAACCTCGAAGAAAAATGAGGTGGGCTTGTTGGTGGTCTTCTTCAAAGGGCCAACATGAGAGAAATGTTTCATAACCGTAAAAGGGAGGTATTAGGGTCTCTACAGAGCCTACGGTGTACAATAGTATGGTCAAGATGATATCATTCAATTAGAAAGGCAAATGAAGACTTATAGGGTACTTCATAAGAAAACAGATGTGTGTTAGCGTTGCTCTCCAATGCTCCTCTTCAGTTCTTATGAAAACAAAAGGGCTTTCCTTATTAATATCATAAAGGCTGTTGCGCATGCAAGAAGAAATGGGACATGAATAATAGTTATTGAACTCAGCTGAAGTGATTTTACTTGGAACACTCAGCCTTTATTTAGTGAGTATTTTTGTTGGAGGTTGGGAGCCTTTACTGAAGGACTCAACTGGTCTATGGAGACGGGACTGTTCCAGCAACAGTACAACTGAACTTCAGAGTTTGATGCGGTGTTGTTGTAACCTCTCTTGCTCTGTTGCCATTCGCATTCTGCTGACGTCTCACCCTCAACCCCTCCCGAAAAACATCCAGTGCACCGTCCTTTTCCCACCTTTCATTACACTTATAATGATAATCTAATGTTCTGATCTGTAATTTAATGCTTACATGGACAGATCTCATTTCATGCCAAATGTTTCCATGGTGAAATACTGAATTCTGGTTTTTTTATTTTTTGATCAGTCTGTCAGTCAGTTCAAGACATGTCAGTTGGAAAGTTAGCTAGATGATCTTTTACTAACATTTCAATAGATAAAGTTAATATAAGGTAAAACGGAGCTTAGCTAGATGGCTAGTGATTAGCTAACACTGTGTAGAGATGGCACCAACCTCTGCGAGAACTTGGGATGATCATTACTTCTGTTTAAATGCAACTGCATAATCCGCATAAATTCTAAAATCACTTTTAGCAAACACATGCCTGACAATGTGCAACTTTGTGTAACATCTCTTTTTTACAGCAGTTTGAAACAATATATACTGAAAAACTCCATACAAACAAATGTTAATTGAATTAAATATTACTGCTGAATAATACAAATTTGAAAAAAAGAGCTAAATATTTCTGGAAAAATTACTGTTTTTAGTCATCAGTGAGGAAGAACATAAAGAGAACTAAACAAAAATGCCACTATTAGCCCCACACCAATTAGCCCATAATTTGATAGCCATTCCTGACTAGATATTTGTCTGCTGAGATCAATATTTTTCATTTTTAAGCTTGTAGTCTGTTGTAGTCTGATCCTCCAGACTACATCTGTTCGATTGTTTAGAATTTAGAGTCAAATCCTATTTTTTCCAAAGTGCTAGTCATGTAAAATAATAATAATGATTGAAATACCAGTGAGTATGTTTCATGCCTTTTGCATTTGTCATTTTATACAATTACTACTACTAAACCCCTCTGCTTTTTGTAGTCTGTGCTGTGGGAGTACAGACTGACTGGTGTATATACTGACTAGTAATGTTCGATTTGCTCCTTTTGTAAGTGTATCCTTTTGCTGCAAAATTGGAGACATGGACATCCTGTAATTTAAGCATTGCAAATGAAAATCCATTTCTGTCCTCTGAATTCTTCACGTGGGAATTGCCAGAGGTGACACAGGATATAAAATGACATCAGGATTTTGGCCATTTCTCTGTTACACAGAATCACGCTTTTGGCCCTGAATTTCTCCACAGCCCCATCTTGCCCCATCTCTCACCTCACGATCTTTACCATTGATGGATCAGGTATCCACTCCAGAACTGGCGGCTGTAATACCCAGTAATGGAAAAAAGAGAGTGGTCTGAATGAATGTTCTTTTGTGCAGGATAAGGTTTCATCAAATTATGACCACTGACTTGAAGATATTCCACTCATTGCCGGTTTGAATTAAAAATCACATGCTGATGCTTGTCTTTCGAGGAAAAACATTAATTCTTCAACAGAATTGGAGCTGTGTAATGAGTTTAAACATGCTGTGTCTATTTCGCTTCATTTCTGTGGGAATGAAATGAAAGATTTTAGCTGTGAGACACACTATCTGGAAGTGTTTTTTAATGGGGACATTTGCTTTCTTCTCATATCGGTTTAGTCGCAAATCGTGGGGCATTGCTGTGAAGTGCCTAAAAGTGTCTTGTGGTTCCACGGTCAAGCTATCTCAATGCTAGGCTAGATGACCTCACCAATATCATTGTGTTGTAGTTCCCAATGGAAGCTCTGCTGTTCTGTCCTATTTTGTTACGTACGTCATCACAAACCATAGATTTCCATTCTCTGCAAATGTCAAAAAACAACTTTTGATCATCCTCTGGGAAAAGCAGGAGAATTTACTGTCACCATTCCAAGATGCTCTCTCCATTGATCAAATTTCCAGATTTGTTTTTCTCATCTGTTGTTTGGTCCTGTAGTAAATGATTAGTTCAAGGCTGAAAGGGGCCGGTGGGGACTCAAATAAGACCAGAGGACCGAGATGGGGTTGGCTTCTTTGTTGCCCAGAGAACAGACCATGGTTTCCAGGAACAATGCAACTGATGAGAATCTCTCCAAGGAAAATATGGGTCTGACATCATGGGTTCTTAAAGCGTGCAGCTGAGCCAACACTCTCTTGCCACAATCAGCTTCCAGTGAATTTCCACTGCTGAGGGAGCAATCTAGAGGTACAGGGTGAAGGGGGATACGTTGGGGTGTGGATATCGCCTGCTACCTCTTGTATGTGCATATCATTGTGTGTTGTGAAGGACTGTATGCTGAATTTCAGATAAACTGTGGACATCTGTGGAGAGTTTGGTACTGATGCCAATAAATTTTATTCTCTGGCATTCTCTGGCAAAAGGCATTAAAGTCTCCAAAACAAACAATTCATAAATATTTATACGTTGTTATTTAGACAGCATAAAGGGCAGGAACATAATATTATCCATCAAGGAATAATTGGCTTCAGTTTTGGTTATGTCTGCAAATTTGTTTCTTTAGAATAATTGTGCACCAGGACATTATTACAAGAATGTAAAGAGTTTATTTTAATTTTGTTAAAATGCCAGGATTTGATTTGTGTTATAAATCTATAGGCAAAGACACACTGGAACATTGGAAGAATATTCAGGATATTGTTTGTTGTAATGTAATGTTAGGCTACCAATGACAGAAATTATACATTGAACTTTAGAAACAGCAGTCGGTTTAACTATGGCAAATCCTGCTCTGACTTTCAATAACACAATAACATTCTTGTTTTCCATGATTTCATCCCTCTTTGCCCAGCAGCTTTGTTTGCAATAAGCATTACAGTGTGGTCCTGATAGTAAACTTGTCACTCATCTGATTTCCAGAGTAATCAAAACAACAGAAAGCAATCACATTCCAGTACACACATGAATCTGATTACCATTTCAAGATTTCCGAATCTTTTCCGAACACATGGTGTTTGTAACGAATGTGTGCTGTTTATTGTCAATGAATGCCTAAATTCGTACTCCAAAGCGGACAGATGTTGCAGTGCACCTGTCCAAATTAAGAAAGGAAAACCTGTCAAGACTGTTTAAGTTGTCACTGTTCCCTTAAGAATACATAAATTAATAGTTTAGTATTGAAAATGCTTATGCGCCAGTGGTTCCAGCAGGCTAACTGATTCCATTTATTCATTAGCAGTATAAACACAGTGCTTCAGCCCTACATTAATTCTCTGTCTTCTAAAACTACTGTGGGGAAATTTGGGAAATGGACGGAAGAATTGAAATAGACCACAAGGTCATTCAAAAGACAATAGTTGCATGGGCTTGGAGCTTTAGTTTCAGGGTTATGTCCAGGAACATTGTCCTCACATGCCCTCAGCACTCTGAGAACTATCGTAGGCCCGATCTGGGAAAACATAGGAGTTTGGTTCTTGCTTTTTCTCTTGGAAATTGATCATCAGGAATCTGCCTTCTTCAAACAGCTGTCCTCGGTTACCATTGCTACAGTAGATGGCATATGAAATAGCGATATGTACATGCTGTACGTCTAAGAAGTGTGTGTTACTGTTTTGTTTCGTAAATGACTAGAATGTCAGTGGAACATTGAAAGATTGAAGAGGAGTGAAAGTACACTCAGTGTCTTCGTGGACTGTGGTTTGGAGGTCTAGTTTCTACTGATGGTTTATATTCTTGGCAGATGGTTTCTTACCAAAGTAACCTACAAAAGAGTAGATTTTGCATTTGTGAGTAAATGATGAAACTTATGTTGTTATTAGCTCACCCACATGTCATTCCAAACCAGTTGAATGGTGACCTGGGGCCGAAACTTCAGAAATGAACGGTGACCCTATGTTGTTGTATCTCTGTGTTTTGTTGTATCTTCTCTGAAGACCAAGTTGGAGGTCGTTTGAAGTTGGGTCTGGATAAAATCTTAGAAAGATTATAAGATGGTTTCTTTGGGCTTTCAAAGATTAATTCAATAATTTGAAGGCTATAATTTGCCTAATTGGGGAAAATAATTGATTTGGTATTGCAACAAGAGAACAAGGAGAGAAGAATCAAAAAAGATTTAAAATAACTGGATCTGTTGCTTGCCAACCGCCTGCTCCACATTTAAATTATGTCTGCTGAACCCAAGCCAGGTGGCCAATTTATCTATTAAAAGGCTTGATTGTTCCACTATATATCCATTAAAAAGTGCTGACAGCATACGAAAGCTTTTTTGTCACTGGGTCCATCTTAGAACGGACTGAATGTGCAGCTTTCTCGTCAGTAAACCCACAGGCTGATGTGTTTGTCTTGGCAGAACACACCATCTTTTAGGAAGTATCACTTTGTCATGCAGTGAATGTGCAGTTTTTGAATAGTGAAAAGAATTCCAGTCCGTGTTAGGGGCAGTAATGCAAAATTTGGCAGGTGGTCTTCTTTCATTATGTTTCAGAACCCAAGATGGATTGCGAGGGGTGCATTTCAGGGGCGTAGCAACCCCACACAGCTTTTGTGAATCAATAAATTATATAAGAATTTCGGCAGAAGTGCAAATAAATCAGTAGTCGGCCACATAAAATGAGAACTTTAAAGTCTGCGCGAACAGGAAGTTCCAACCGACTTCAGTGTTGTGAAACAGAGACATGGGGGCGTATCTTGTGAAGTGCAGAGATTATTTTTTAATTAATTTATAAAAATGTGTTTAATTTATAATAAACGTAATTTAAACTTAACTAATTAATGATCATGAGTTGATAAGGTACATTTATCATATTGTTATGCTGCTGAGCAGCAATATTCAATGTATATTGAATATGTATATGACGCTAATTCAGCTAGTATAATAATCACTCTTTGAGATTTTAGATATTGACAAGTGGTTTATTCAGCAGGAACAGTGAACAATCTGTCAGTAATTTCATATTTTCTACAGAAAGCAACTGAGCACCAGTAATGAAAGCCTGACAGTCTGAAAATGCTTATGATCAATGTTTGTGACCAATGCCCAGAATCTCTATTACGTCAGTCATGTTGTGAAAGGTTATGAAAACAAAAGCAAGATGATACAAACTTCCAACAGTAATGTCATACATTTTACCATGTAAAGAGTCAATTGAAGAGGACATAGAACAACTTAAGCATAACAATATGTT
>JAZGTK010020536.1:0-10950 GCA_036877625.1 Ambastaia sidthimunki
TGTATTAACATTATGACTTGGTTATAAGAACGTTATTTAAACATTTTAATTCTGTAATGTTTTTAACTTAAGAATGACACATATATATGATATATGTATATATATATATATATATATATATATCATATATATATATATTCCTGCAAAAACGTTCAGATGTCCACATCATTTTGGCCATGAAGTGTCGTGTACATATTTAATTTAAGGGAATCCTGTAGATCTTCATATGTTTGTTTCCCATGAAGATCTCACCCAATAACGGTCATCTTCAGAACTTCCTGCTGGTTCTTCTATTGGTTCCTCTACAGGTGTGGGCAGCAAGAGAGGAGAAGAAGAATTTCCATCTTCTTCTGCTTCTAGAGAAGCACCATCCTGGAAGATCATCACGCTGTATGTCGGCACCGAGACATTGATCTGAAAACAGCGACGTTTTGTTCAATCAAATTCCAAAACGTCTACAACACTCACGCAAAGCGTCCATCAAAAAGCTTGTGATGAATGAAGCTATGCCTGATTTTCATGGTGGCACAGCCGAGATTTTTACAGGCAGGGAACTGAAAGCCAGTATAAAGGAGACATTTCATGTCATGCCACTCATGTGCCGATCATAAGGTCCGTGATAATGGCAAAGTGTGGCCAAGCATATGAAATGGATTTGGATATAAACAGAATTCCAACCTTTCCAATTGCTTTCCCAAATGGCCACAGAAAATAGCAGGACAACCTCCAACAGAGCTTCGCTGAAATAAGAACATAAGAAAACTTTAATTTATGCATTTGGCAGATACTACGTTACATTTTTCCAATTTGTGTGTTTTCTGGGAATTGAACCCACAACCTTTGTGTAACAATTATTATGCTCTACCTGTTGAGCTACAGAAACCCTCAAGTGGCAAATACTTACCGTGAGGGATTCCTAAAATTGTGAGGAACATAAGGACACCAACAATAAAATAAACCAGAGAGATCCACCAGCCAAACAGAAGCACATAGAAGATGTTGCCAACAGTGATCAAAGAACCTGCTGGAACCCAAAAAACAGTTCGTTATTACAGCAAAGTGAGAACAAATCTGAGAACCAACAAATCATATAGAATTTCCCTTTTTTCACAGATACAGGGACTGTTTTTTGTTGCATAATTGAGAAAACATTTTGCCTCTTAAGTTGTTACGGTTACTTTATCAAATCTTAAATATTAGGTAGGTTTTGATTAAACTATTTTATTTTTGGTACTTTTTTGCTATAAAAAAACAAAACAATGACTATTTAAAAATGTTAAACAAATATACACAATAAAAAGTGGGTAGGTGTGTCTAATCTTTTGACTGGTACTGTGTATGTAATACGAGAGGGAGTGACAGAAACTTCATCTGACCTGCGTGAGGTTTAATAACATTCAGCTCAGAGTAAAGCTCCTTCACAACATCAGATCTGTCCTCAAACGGACGCTCGGTCACGTGGCTTTTCCATTTCCTGAATCCAAACTACATCCAAACACAGAAAACCGGACAGGAGAAAACCGAGGCATTAAAACAACATCAGACTCAACGAATCTCAAGACGTCCTCGTTGCACGTTTACCTTATAATTATTTGCAAGTTTTTGGGCCTCGACTTCATTTTCCGCTTTTATGGTGGTCTTGAGGGGGTTCTCGTCCTGTGTTTCATCTACAAAACTGCATGCTGAACAAACAGGTTGGGCTTTAACACCCTGCTAGGCATTACAGTATAAAGTATATACTAGGAATTAATACTTTATACAAAGTGCATTTAAGGTCTCACATCTCTGGGGCTGTTTAGGTGTGTATGAGCTTCCTGACCTGTGATCCTCTAAACAACCTGAAAAAATACATACAAGTTACATTTAACTTTAGCAGTCTGTAACTTCTGCCTCTCTAGCGCCACCTCTGTTTGAAACATAGAACTGCAGGTTACTTTACACACTTTTCATTATGTGTATTAAAGTCAAAATTCTTGGGAAATCCGACAGCTCAAATGATAAATCTTTAATATAAACACACTGTTGTGAATTTGGGTAAGATAAAAACAGATCTGTTATGTACTTTTTCAGTGATTATTTTGAAGCAAAAAAGTTACAGATTGCAGCTTTAAAATGTAATTGGTTTATAACAATACATTATTTTTGTTTCTATGATTATATTACATCACACATAATATTAACAGAGATCTCCATTCTTATTAAAAATGCATTGAAATACCATCATGTCATCAACAGATGTTTAAACATATTATTAACTCAGATCTAGTCAAAGATTTGAAAGCCACAAACAGGAAACAGTTTAAAGTATTTAGGGAAGCATGAATTAATACAGTCTCCAAGACTTTCAGAAGTATTTCAATACAGAAAACTTAACCGACAACATATTTAGCAGAAATGTTTCTGCCTTCCCGAATAACATGGTGCAAAATAACGCAACGGGATTTGGTGCATATATAAATATTGCATTTTGAGTTCAGGGCTGATAATAACGCTACTGTACAGACTTACTGTAACTGCTTGACATATTGCACTGCGTTTCAATGCGTGCAAACACACAAATCTCACATGCAAGAAAAAGAGGCGTTAAAATGCCACTTTGTATTTAATTTACCTTGTTTGTCTGCATCTCCGTTGACTTTCCTTCGTCGTGTCTCTATATTCGCTGTCATTTCGACTCATTGTCTGTCATTGAACGCGCAGCTTTTCAATGATCAGCCTCATGTGACTCGAGCGCAGTACGGCGAGCGCGTCGCAAAGACTTCTGGGAAACGTAGTTCTCGTTCACGCGCCTCGTACGCGAACGCTAGTGCACGCGGTTCGTTTTGACAGCTAAAAAATAAAAGTTGTTATCGCAAATAAAACAAACAAACACTGTTGGTTTATAAAATTTAAATATTTATTTTAGAGACGTTTCACAAACTCGATTTGAAGACCAAAGTCCACCCATTGCATAACTTCACTATTGTTATAATTGCTTATAGCATGAAACAAAATGTGTTAAATTATACAATCCTGCGCATGTCAATCTCTTCATCAGTCATAAATCAAGTCACAGTACAGTCATGCACAAACTCTGTAAAAATAGGTTCACAGCTATATCAATCTGAAACCTCGACTGCTTTTTGCAGAAGTGAGAAATACTTATTTTTCAAGGCATCAAAACATTTCAATAAACATGCAAGAGGTTATTTCCACAACCACACTGAATTTCCAAAGCACTTCGTGTGGTAAGACAAAATACCTGCAGGACTTTGATGTTCATTTACTTGGCAGGGAAACATGGCAGTGGAGACCCCAACAGCCTCAAGATAAACTTAGTTCACAAACATCTGCTATTATATAATCAAACATTGCTGAAAAGCCTGAGAGAGGAAGTTTAAGTATAGCCCACCTGTTTTAGTACAGCCCACCACTTTATTTTCTTTATAATTTCCTGTCCATTGGCAGCAATGAGAGTCATACAAACTGAAGACACTGCTCAGGTGGGCCACCTACTTCTGTAGATATCTACACTGACCCACCAACTAAAAGCCAGAGTTGAGCTGAGCCTCAACAAACAACCCTGTGTTATCTTCTATCTACAGAAGAACAAGTATAAGGGACAAAATGCTGTTAGAACCATTTCCTGGCAGCTGAAGGCAGGAAGAAGTTACGTCAGGAGTCTGGCCACATGAGCCTTCACCTCCTCATCCGGGTGGGAGAGGAGCAGGGGCAGTTTTCCGTGGAGGTGAGAGGAGCTGTCCAGGAGCACACAGTACAGCGAGTCCGTTCTCCTCCTCAGAGCTTCAGCCACCTGGACGGAGGGTCTCCAAGCCCGAAGGTTCCCCACAAAAAATAAGAGGCGCAGTAGCACGGGGGTCCTCGTGCAGCCGTCGAACAACAAAATCAGGGAGGCTGGTGCCTGTGAACACAGTTACAACACAGTTACTGTCACGGAGACAGAAAGTAATAAATTAGACAGTTAGTGAGTGTACAAGCATATAACAATTCATAAATGTGAGAAGATCTAATATTATTGGCAACATAGTGGAAGTGATTTATAAATAGATATGAGCATCAACAGCAGGCAATGAGACAAACTAGGACACAAACAAGGTCATTATTCATAGTAAACCGTTTCTATTCTGGTATGGTACAACTAGTGTTGCTTGGAATAACAGCTTGTGTTTTTGTTATACGTTGCTCTGGATAGAAGCTAAACTAACACGTGCAAATTTATATTCTTATTATATTTGTATGTAATGAAATTCATCTACACAAATCACAAAAAACAATTTCATGTTTACTTACCTGAGCTTGTACGATATCGTCCATCAAATCTGGATTGGAAGAAAGATTTACCAGAACCTTCAGAACCTGGATCTACAGGAAATAAAGACATTTTCAAGATCTAGAAACATCTAGAATGTCTCTTTTAGAGAAATGTTACTCCAGAATGACCTGTAGGGCTTCATTGCTCACGACGAGCAGCGAGAGGAAGAGGGTGATGGAACTCTTCATCAGATGTTGATGGTTATCTGTGACTGACAGATTGGTGAGGAGCCTCAGGGCTGCCAGCTGAAGGTCCGAGTTCACCGGTGACATCTCGATCAGCTGCATGACTGATGGAACGTATATCTGAACGAGAGGAGAGACAATTCTAACAGCGGTTCCATGGTGGAACACTGGAAAAGAACGTATCATAACATCATTACCTTCAGCTGCTCCTGGTTCCGAATATTCATACTTAAATTATTCAGCGCATTGAGGGTCTGTACCCTGATCTCGGGTGAGGGGTCCGAGAGGAAGCTCGCGATAACATGAAGGCCACCAAATTCTCGCAGAAGATCCTGATGAGGAGAAGACGATTGTCAATATGATGCACAGATGAACAGCACAACAAACTGACAGAAGTCAAACAGTGATAACACGACCTGGTTTACTGTAAAAGCCGCAGCGTTTCCTAACGTTACAAGAACGTTTCTCCGCTCTTGAGGGTTTGGACTGCTCTGCAGGAGAGAGAGAAGCATACTCAGATGTCTTGGCTCCAGGCTGGATGCAGATTTTGAGTGGATATCACCTTATGAGAAGAAAACAGAGCAGATCTGAGTTTGGGGAACTGTCTATATTAATTCAATACTGTTTTTATTAAACAACAAATGCTTTAAACATATTTATAGAGTTGATAGTATGTTGACAGCTTATGATTTAATGTTTACCCATATTTTACATGCATCCTAAGCTAAAGCAAACATCTACCATTTAGATGTTACTTACTCGATTCAGTGTCTGCAGGTGGATCCAGATGATCCCGACTTACAACTTTAAATCCCGCTACTTTGGCCATTAAACTCCCAGGCTGTACCGCGACACTTTTAGCGGACTTCACCGCATCATGTCCCACACGAGCAAAAACTAGCTTATAAATACCGTATGAAGCCCCAGCGCCCGCTACGATCCCCAGCAAAGCCTTCAAGCTGCCGAGCCGGGCAATGACATTGTCATCTCCCATTCTGCGGAGATTTCATACATAAATGTTAAAACAATGTTCTTCCCTGGCAGGAAATACAACGTCTCACACCGCGATCATAGCCGTCAGTGTTTTAGCTGCACGTTTCCGGCTATTGCAACAGCGGACGACCAAAAACTTTCACGGAGTTTAAGCGCGTCGCTTGAAGTGCGCGCACACGATTATTTCGTATATTTAAACACAACATTATAGTTTTGAAACATCATGTAAAGAATGCACATAACAAATATAAATAGTATTTTAAATATTAAATGTTATTATTTGCCTATACGATATACCGTTTAATATACGCAACACCGAAAGATATAGTTTACAAACCCCGGGATTGTTTTTGCTGACCAGCCATACGCTCTGGTTGCCCAGCAACGTGACGTGTAAATATTGACAGGCGCTATAGGTACCGCAGATTCATTGTTTCAGGTCTTTAAATCATTAAACATTCACCTCTCATCGTGTTTGCCATGACTTCCTTACAAGACGCAGAGCCAATGTTAAGAGACTACATTACTAAACACTCACTTCCTCAGATTTACAAGGTGAATTCATTACTTATCCAGCAAATATTACTAAACTGTATTCTTAGACGCAAAAACATCCTATTTGGCTTAAAAACATCCAAAATTGGCTTATAACAGCTTGTTTAAATATAAGAACCATTAAATTAAAAACAGACCAAACAAAATAACTAATAAAAACTATAACCAAGATCAGATTATACATAAAAAACTTTGATGCAGTTACTTTTCCCAAATATTTAATTGATAAATACTTTTAATTTATTAGGTTTATTAGAAGGGTCACTATATATGTAGGTTCATATTTATGATATGATGATATATATGATTTATGATATATGATATATATAACCTCCAGGCTTTACTTGCCGGTTTGTGTGTCTCATGCCCTAAAGACCCTTTGCACTTTATAGAAGAGAAAATTCGATTAATTCTGGAGAATCAAGATTTTGAGATTAACTGGTATGTGGGTTTAGGCATCATTTTTTACTTTTATATGAACCATATTTGTGAGCTTCAAACAGAGGTATTCATACAACAAACAATATCTCTAGTATAAAATGTTATTTTTGAATCTTACAGGCACACGTTTATCGACGAAGACAAACAAATATCTTCATTGGCAAGAGGATTTGCGTATGACTTTTTTGGGAATCCAGAGGACAGTCTGGTAAACTTTTTAACTCTATCTCCAGTCCTGGTTATCCCATAAAACAATGCTGTTTAATTCAGTTGTGCGGTTGTTTATTTCTCTTCTAGTGTGTATCACATTTGCTGGAGAGAGCTTATTCTTGTTATCGAAACAAACTGAACAAAATGTGTTTCACGTGAGTGTCTGAGCTGTGAGATGAAATCGTAGCTGTGCAAATAAAACCTTTGGTCTGTATAACAACTATAAGGTGTTTGATATCATGTTGAAGGGGTTGGAAAAACTTTATTCTGAAGAAGAAGGCAGAGGCTGCCAGACTCCAGGAGAGAATGGAGGAGGCTGGAAGTTATCACACGCAGAGATGGATAAAATTAGCTTTCCTCAAATGGGCTGCGTGGGTTCAGCTTTACAAACAGAATCAAAATGGTACTCAGTTCTTATTTAATTTGGGTTTACATTCAATTCAGATCAGCGTTGCTGAATTCAGATTGACACCGGTTTGTTTAATGTAGATGCAGTGCAGAAACTGTTGAAGGTGCAGAAGTCCATTTACTGCAGAAACATCATCACGGCTTGGCGTCAAGTTGTTCAAGATGCTAAAAGATTAAGGCAGTATTTTAAGGTAGTTTTAATAAATACCCAGCTAACACTTTTGAGCTGTAAGAACGTTTCCCTAATGTTAAGTAACAGAAATGTTAAAATGTTATTTTGAAAGTACCAGGAACATTCAAAACAGTTTTTAGACGTTGTATTAACGCTATTGCTTGGTTGTAAGAACGTTAGCCAAAGTTCTGAGAATGTTCCCTGTTAGCTGGGTAATTGTCAAGAAACTATTAGTCCAGAAACTAAACAGAATGTATGAGGCGTTTTAAAAGTATGTGCTTGTGAATATGTCTGTTCAGAGGTTAGAGAGAGCTATTCACAGTCAGAGCTCAGAGCTAACACAGGGTGATGGACAGGACAGACTCTCTCTGCTTCCTAACCAGCTTTCTCTGAAGGTATGATTTAACTTGATGTTACTGTTCGATTATTTCCAACCTAGGAATTAGTGCTTCTCGCTAACATTGGACTAGTGCAACACGTAAAGATTTGGCCCTTTTCATTGCATTACTAAGAAGCTACCTAGCAACACCCTAGCAACAAACCAAACAGTAGTTTTGGATGCAGTTCTGAGAGCTGTTATAAAATCTTGTTTTGGCACAGATCTTCCAAAATCTAGGCGTGCGTGACCTCCTGAAATGTGCGCAGGTGTGTCGATCTTGGAAAGCGATGACTCAGATCAGCTCGCTGTGGACTGAGGTCAGTACGTCTCTCTTAAACACGCTTAGAAGCTCCTCAGTGCCAGTGTAACATTTAACTGTGTTTCCCGTCACAGATCAACTTTTCCGAGAGCTGCTGGATCACAGATGGGACCGTAAGGAAATTGCTCCGGGCGCACCGCGTCTACGTGACCTCCGTGAACTTGGGGGGCTGCAGCATGTTGCAGGGGTCAAGTTTGAGATGCATCAGTACATGTTCTTTAATCAGACTTAAAATAGCATTAACGTTCTCTGACTGTTAGCTAACATTCTCTAAACGTTCCCTAAACCCATTAAAGCCACGCCTCCACCAACACAAAAATTTGCATGTTTTGTTTTCCAAAGGCCAATGCAAAAATCTACAGGAGCTGAATGTCAACGCATGTCCAAATGTTGATGTAAGCTCAGTACAAATACACAGTGTTAAAAACTTTTGCTGCCTTTAACAACCTGTCTAATGCTGTTTCATCTGACAGGATGAAATTATGAGAATTATATTAGAGGAATGTCCATCTCTTCTACATATTAATTTGGCCCTCACCCGAATCACCAATTCCACTTTAAAAGTCCTTTCAAGGTACAAACAACATAAAACAATGCATTTACACCACCATATACATACACACGTACATTGTAACGCTTTGGTAATGATTTGTTTTCAAGGTGCTGTCTTACTCTGCGCTCTTTGAGTCTTGCATACTGCACAAACTTCTCTGATAAAGGGCTGCAGTATCTAAACACAGGGACAGGTTGCCATAAACTTCTTCAAATAGATCTGTCTGGCTGTTCTCAGGTCAGTTGAACACTAACATGTTTAGGACGTGCAAATCACTAAGATTAGCTAATCAGTGCTCTATAAAATACATTTGCAATAACCTGATAAAGGAAATGTAGAGGCACTAAAAATAAAAGTATCTTTTTGGATTGTATATTACAGATAACCGCAGACGGATTTAACTACATTGCGGATGCTTGTGGCTCACTTCAAGAGATTGTGTTGGATGACCTGCCCACGCTGACTGATGCATGTGTGAAGGTACTACAATATGTGGTGGTCTCTTGTGTGTGTCAGTGTTTTTCAGTTAGGTGGCCCACTGGGGGTCTCAGTGAACTTCTGGAGGGGCCTCAGAATGACTTAAATCAGGCTAAAATCAAGATTTTTCTTAAGGTTTGGTTATTTTATAACACATCTGCATCTTTCTAGTTATGCCAAACTCTAGAATATTTTGTTAGGAAGAAATTGTGAGTGGGGCAGGGCTTCAAATATACTTGTAAACAATGTGGAGGCCTTGAAATAAAAAAAGTTGAGAGTTATACAGCAATATTGTAAAAAATACTGTAGATTCACAAGATGTGATTGTCACATTGTTCTATTGTTATTTTTTCTTTCGTTACAAGGCCTTAGTTTCAAAATGTCGTACACTGACTGTAATTTCCGTATTGGATTCGCCGTATCTCTCCGACGTGGCCTTCAAAGCTATTGCGGAGGTGACCAGCCTCACCAAGTTCCAAATAGAAGGTCTATATCCGTTAAGTTCTCCTACTGGGTTTCACAAAAGCTAAATTGGTTGGAGAGGAACTGTGTGTTCTGCATTTGAGTGTTTTGAGGTTTCAGGTAACAACAGAATGGCAGACGGCAGCTGGAAAGCTTTGTGTCGGAGTTCTCCGAAACTCAGCGAGGTTCATGCGTCCGACTGCCCTCGCGTGACCGATGTCAGCTTGAAATCTTTGGGAAGCCTGACCAGGCTAAGCAACCTGAACATCTCAGGATGCATCAGGTAAGAGAAGAACTAAGACATCTGGTTACACTCATGCAGCCTATGTAGTGTGCCCTACGTAGTGTGCTTGTGATTTAGGGTGACAGATACAGGACTCCGTTACATCACCGATGGACCATGTGCCATTAAACTGCGAGAGCTTGATCTTTCCAGCTGCCCAAGAGTTACTGATCTGTCCCTCAAGAGAATTTCTCAGAGGTAGAACCTTAAGCTAACGTTCCTTCACGTGTTTCTTACGTCTTATGCACCTTAAAACGTGAAATGAATTTTCAGGTGTGCTAATCTGACTAACCTGAGACTGTGTTTCTGTGAGAACCTGTCTGATATGGGGTTCGAGTGTTTGGGTGAATGTGCTTCCCTTATAGCTCTGGACATCACAGGCTGCAAACTTCACGACCAGGTGTTTGTCCACCCCTCTATTTCCTTCTGTATCTGTAATAACTTCAGTCAAAACTGAGTTTGTGTGTCTCACAGGGCCTAGC
This sequence comes from Ambastaia sidthimunki, assembly GCA_036877625.1. Taxonomy (NCBI): domain Eukaryota; kingdom Metazoa; phylum Chordata; class Actinopteri; order Cypriniformes; family Botiidae; genus Ambastaia; species Ambastaia sidthimunki. Next base: position 10,232 of record JAZGTK010020536.1, read on the forward strand.
AGCCCTGGGATCCAGCCGCAGTCTGAGAAAACTAACCGCGACGGAGTGCGTTTTCATAACGGATAATGGAATAAAGGTTTGTTGTGCCCATTTACCATTTAAATGACAGTGTTAGTGTATGAACTTGATAACACAAGACTTGTTTTGGTCTGGGTGCAGATGTTTTGTAGACAGTGTCGTCACCTGCAGCTGCTGGATGTGTGTAACTGCGTGTCTCTATCCGATCGGGCAATAAAAGCGCTTTCCTATTTCTGCAAAACCATTTCAACCATCAGAATCGCTGGATGCCCTAAAGTAATTGTTAAAACGATTCCTTATCAACACACGTCCTCGTATCCTATTTAAAATAATTAGTTATTAAACAGACTACCGGAAGATTATTTACAACATTTAGGAGATAAATGTCACAAATGAGTTTTGTTTTGCCCCAGATGACAGACACAGCAGTGAAGTATCTTACAAGGGCGGGTCACTTCCTGCGAGAGCTGGACGTGAGTGGCTGTCCTCTGCTGACAGACCACACCCCTTCCTGTCTGCTTTGCGGCTGTCCGCAGCTGCGCTCCGTCAACATGCTCTACTGCAAAAACATCTCAAAGTAACTACTGATGTCTTACTTAGTCTGAGGCAAACAGTTAGTACGTTTCCTTTGGCAACTTCTAGTTAATCTGAAGTATATTTTTGTGTCTTATGTCAGGCAGGCCGCACTGAAACTGCAGTGC
>JAZGTK010020537.1:0-10950 GCA_036877625.1 Ambastaia sidthimunki
GTAAGCTGTCGTTTTCACTGGAGTTTGCGATTTCCCATTAAGCCTTACTGGGAGATTATTCCAGTAAGTAAACGGGTACAACGATCCTGAACGGGTGAATCGTTCACGCTCGTTTAAGACGCAGTTAACGGAGTCCAATTGACGTTTGTTTTTCGGGAACCGCTCGGGTCACTTTGGTCCGCCGTCGTTTGTAATAAATACGCAGATCTGATTTCGTTTAAGAGACTAAATCAAAATCCACTTTTTATTACAAAGCGAAGGAAACACGACCGAGCAGACGAGGCTGTTTTTGGAAGACTTTTTCTTTTTTACGCATATGAAAAACACTGATTAAAGGATCGATAAACTTTATAACAGATCGACCGCATCTATCAGGGATTATTATCATTTTTTACTTTACCTGAGGACAGAATAATTGATATTTTTTCATTTTGTCATTCTCAAGTATCGTCGGCACAAGCTGCATGGACATCTAGTCAGCACGACAGCGATTTATGGTAAAACTCTCTTATTCATTATTTCTGTATTTATTACTGCTGAATGTCGTACAAATGTATTTTAATCACCTTTTGAGTTTGTGATTTGTAATGTATTTTAGTTTCCAGCTGTCTGAGATGTAGTCCACACTTCAATCAATAGTGTGCACTTGTGTTGTCTACTACCCTTATTTCAGATTTTTAAATGCCACAATCACAACCTTTGTTACTAGTATAAACCCGTAATAAATTAATTTTGGAAATATTCCTAACTGTGTAAAAAGCTTTCAGGATATTTCTATCTAACCAACACCAAGTTACCATAGTTTTGGACTTATAACTTTACAAGGCTATAAGGTTAAGACCCAATCCATGGTTACCACAGTGCGCATTTTTAATGATAAAATACCCAAAGCTTATCTAAGCGTTAAATTGTGACAGAGGTGAACAGTGTAACTGGTAAAGTCCCAATTATGCAAAAAGTGTGACAGCAACTTGTCAAGCTAACTAGAATTGACTAGTTGGTGATTTTCAGAAATGAATGGCTTCATTTGAATAACGTTCTGCTTCTCTGGCTCTATAATTTGTGATGCGGTAGCGGGCGGCGTCCTGTTGGTTATACAGCAGAACATACAGCCTTTGTTTCAAGGTTTTACCTGCAATAAATAAAGGAAGTGCAGTAAAGACGGAGGTGTCGGGCGCTAAATGGCCCCAGGACGCGCTTTGATGCGCGCTGGGGGTGTTTAAAGAGCGCGCCGCAATTAAAGCGCTGACGGCGCGACAGGATGAATGCGCTGAGAGCAGAAAATCTGCTTACAACAGGGTGGCAGGCTGGAAAATCCGAATAAAAGGTGTGAAAGGCTTTGCTAGAACCATCTCATCCTAGGTTCCCTATTGTGGGTGTGTGTGAATGCTTTATGTCTGGGAAATTTAAGTGGTGGTGTGGTGGCATAGTGGTTGGTGAGATGGTCTGCTGAGTGAAGGGTTGTAGGTTTGAACCTCAGCAGGGGCAGTTTGTTATCGTTGTGTTTGTGAGCTGAGATGTTTAACCTCAAGTTACTGCAAAATGTGTTTGGTAAAAACAGCTAGATATTGATCAAGGTTGATGAGCTGGAAAGGTTGGATAGATGTAAGTGCTTTGTGTGTTCTTGGCTCATTTGAATGGTGTGGTTGGTCATTAATATGCATTTTGTTTAGAGCTATTATCCTAACATAAGCATTTTCCAAGAACTGTCATTTTGCATATCGCATCTCTTTGAAATCTAATCAGTGAATACTAACTCTGTCAGGCACGCTGGCTAAAGTACAGCCCAGCTTTTATTTGGCTGTGAGCACAGGTCGCTTGGTCTAAACAAACAGTGTTTCTTTCCCTTTTCCGAATACTTTAACCCCTTATTCGTAGTTGTTGTAGCTGTAGTTGCTGAGAATAACAAAAATTAACAAAAAACTTAATTGTTTTATGTGCCCAGAAACAGCCTGAGAATTGTTTAATACAAAGCAGCCTTTAAAAAACTGGTGCGATTGACTATCTTTGTTGTAACTGCTTGTAAAATGAACAAAAATCAGTTATTAAGCAAGTACATGACAGAACAGTGTTCAACACAATCTCCTTATCTGACCCTGATTCACAACCGTAAGTTTATAATGACGATTTCTAAGATGAGCTGTCAGGTCCGGTTTCCAGGGAAATTTTGACTTCATTTGAAGTATTCCTATGTAATCATAGGTATGTAAAGTAACCTGCAATTTTATGTTTCAAACAGAGGTGGCACTGGAGAGGCAAAAGTGACAGACTGATTTAAGTAGAAACGAATTCCTTTATTTTAACATTGCAAAATAAGTAGCTGATTTAAAAAAAATCTGTGTGAACATGGATATGGATTTGTCCGTCACAATAGACAGAGTTTAATTTTCTCCTCATACATCACAATGTGAGTCTCACGAGGCCCCTCGTCATTTCTGTGCTGCTCTGACTAATGCGATTGGCCCCCTGCTCCACGGTGGACGTTCCACTCTGCAAGTCATCACTCTGGAGGTTTAATGCTCGGGCTCTGAGCTTGGATCCAGCAGCATGTGGTCTTCCTCAGGGCCTGGCAGCTTCATTACCCCAGCAGAGTCCCTCACTCTGAGGGCCGTGACTCCCTCCGCCCGTAGAGACGGCACCTGTCAAGGAGTATGCTCACCACTCTATTGAATAAAACATTCGGTGATGTACGAGTGGAAAGGTTCACCTCCGGGGGCCTGAGTTGCCTCATTTCCTTCTCCTGCTGCACATCCGTGACCCACTGAGCAAATTGGCCCGGTATTAGCTCTGTGGCTCGATCTCACCTAAACAAATAGAGCTTCCAGCATAATGCTAATCTCAGCTGAGCGTGTGTGGGGGAGATAGCTGGTAGGGAGATGGTATGGTCTAATATTTAGGTCACTGAATGGCGTTACAGTCGTTTCTCATTTTTCTTGGCTTATTTAATTTTTTCCTCATGTCAGTTTTTTGTTTTTGTTGACTTTTTTCACATTTATCTCAGGCACGTTGGCGAACACATAGAGGATTATTGGTTTTGAGAGCTTGGGTGTCAGACTCGTGCTTTGCCTTCAGATACGATTGCGTGTTGAACGGTACGGTATCGTATAAGTACGTTAGCGCAACAGAGGTAATTATGGACAGGTTTTGCAACAGAAAAATGATGTGAAGACGTTTTTTTGAAGGACTTGGCCCTGAAATGCACCCAAAAACTCAGTTTAGTGTATCACCGTCAGCAGAACGGTTTCTGCTAATGGGGAAATGCAATTTGGGTGCAATTCAACCTCTGCCAACTGTATTGAACTAGAAAGATCTTAATGAGATTAAATCAAGAGCGAATTTCCAGAGGTACGGAGTTGAGCTCAGACCCATTTTACTGTTTCTGCCTCCGTTGCAGCTGTTGATGGATAGTTTAATTTTGGTAGGATATTATTAAAGAAGCACGCACTGTTCATTTGAATATAGAGATAAATGTGCAGATTGATTGATTGATGGCCATGGGGTGAAATCACTCAAGCGTTTTCTTATTAAACCTAGAGCTAAGGGAGAGAGCCAGCGCTTCTTTTATGAATACTGTTATATTACTAAAACTTTAATTTCCTGCTTTTATATTAATCAGTTTTTTTCTAGAATATCTCAACCCGTATTGCCCCAGTAAAGTTTGCTGGTCTTATAGCCTGGAAAACAGCGTGATATTTCTTCCCGGGAATCAATAAGAGCGAGGAAAAACACCAGCTGGCACACAAATGTCTTTTTCCATTCCTCAACAGTAAATAAGCTTTTACTGTATCACGGTTTTCAAAGCAGCAGTTGACACATGGCCTAAAACAAGCAGTCTTGCTTTTCACCCCCTTTTCTTTTCCCAGGGGCTTGGTGGAGCAGTTAGCTGGATGGATGGGGCGGGACATGGTCCTTGAACTTATCTCTCTGGAGTGTCCAAACAGTGGGTCATTAGGAATCAACATCTCTCTCCCCAACTGCTCGGGGCAAAGTCTCTTTCTCATATTCTAGTTTTTGCCATATGACTAAAATGTAATACTTTAATTTACAAGAGAAACACTCCCACAGCCTGTAATTTTTGTGGTTGTGTAGAACAGGATTTTTAATGCAGTTTCATGTGTTATTTTAATATGTTCCCTTAATGTGTTAGAGGTTGTTGCTTTATGAACGCTTGGTCACTCGTGTTTGTCTTGTTTTGAGGTTCAGTTGAATTTTAACAGGTTAGTAGAGGGGGTGAGGCAGGGCCTGGCGTCGACCTTGTCCCAGATTCAGCTGTCGCCCATGGTATTGTTCAGAACGACAGCACACTAGCGCACACAACAAAGTGTCTAAACTTGCGGTTTCTTTTGGCTTTACCACCAGAATTGGTCGCCTTCATCTTGTGCATTTTTGAAATCACTGGTACTTTTGTAAAACGAACAGACCAATTTACAGCAGCCACTGAGAAATAAAGAATAGAAAAGAGTGTCAAAGGAAAATGTCTTTGTTAGTTGTGAAAGTGCAGTGAATGGATTGTGAACGCTCGTTTCTCGTTGCTTTCCTACAGAGCTCCTCCTGCTAGTTTTGAGTGCTAAGAAGGTGCCATTGTTCCGGAAGAGCTATTATATCTGTGCCCCTGGTAATCCGCAATTCCAATCCTCTCGCCCCCACTTCATTCCCTGAGCCATTCGCACAATGCTAATGTTCCCAACATCTGTTAACGTGCAACACCTGCGGTGGAGGCTGTTTGATTTTCTTCTTTATGGCATTCCGTTCTCCCCTGTCGCTACATAAAAGGCTCAGCCTGCTTTGCTTTCGTAGGTGATATTGATTAAAAGTGTCGGGAAGAAAATCTGAGCATGGAAAGAATGTCAAGATGCGGTGCTCCAAATGGAATTTTAGGATAACGTGCGTTGTTGTTGTTTACCTGACCTTTGCTTTGCCTCGGTTTCAATTTCAGCGGCTTTATCCTCGTCCAGATGAGACGACGAGCCACGGTTTGTTGATTTAGCCGTTCCGAGGTCTCTGACACCAGCGGCTTCAAGGAGACGATGATTACACAACTTCCTCAAGTCTTTGAGGCTCGCGATAAATTGGAATCAGCAAGTTATTCGACTGAGTAGTTTGACCTTCCAAGTCACGTAAAAAAATCCCCTCTTTATTACACGCTGGCAGAGTGAGGATAGTTCAGACTAAGTTGTCTCTTTTGAGGCTTAGCCTTAAACAGTTCAAAGTCCCGTCAGACTCTCTTTGAGCGTCTGAGGAGCTGTTTCTCATCTCTTTAGGGTGAAGGATATACCTGTGGACATGTTTGTCATTTAATGGCTCTGAGAACAGAGGAGAAACGACAGATTAAATGGTGGGTAAATTCAACTCAACACCTGTGTGCCTTCAATAAGACGCCCGTTCTGCTTAACTAATCGTGCTAGTGAACAAAAATCTTATCAGTGCTTCTGTCTCTGAGCAGACTGAGAGACTCATATAACTGCTTTGAAGGGCAAATTGTTCTTCCTGAAAAAACTAAAGTCTGTGTATTCGCCTCCTGGGCAGATTGATTTCCTGCTGGTGACAGTGGGGGATGATGGGAACCCAGCTAACAAATACAGGTTGTAAGAATGTTTCCCTAATGTTTCTATTAAGTAACAAAAACCTTAAGTGTTATTTTGAACGTTCTATGAATGTTTAAAATGGCAAAATTTTAGACATTATTGCTTGGGTATAAAAATTCTTTTCAAACATTTAACTTATTCAAATTAACTAATTAATTTAACTTTTTAAAACGTTCAATTAACAACTAAAGATAAATAAATAATGTTTTTTAAATATGATATAACATTAAGAAACATTCTTCTACTTCTTACTGCAAGAATCTTTTTGGTAACTTTGAGAGAATGTGTAGAGAACGTTAGCCAATGTTCTTAGAAAGGTTCTCTGGAAAAGTGGCCTTGCATGTTTCTCCTGAAGGACTAGGAAGTTTAGCAGGGCATCAGTCATGGCGAATTATGGGCAGTGTGTTTTAAAGAACTTTGCTGGAGAATTCCTAGTGCATCCTGTTCTTTCTTGTACAAGGAACATTTCAATGAGTTACTGCTCTGTGTTTTCAGTTGGTGACTTTGTGCTTGTTTCACTGTTGTTTCTGTGCCAGCATATTTCAGCAGAATGCTTTCAGGGCAGATCTGTTATGTGCTATTGCAGATATCTGTGTTCTTTCCCCCATTTTTGCAACAAATTTGGGTAATATCCTCGCTCGTGTAACCTCCCCAGCTTCATTTCATCATTGTGTCATGCAGTAATGAAACCAGTGTTGCAAACCGGGGCTGCGCTGTTTAGATTATATTTCTGACCATTGCTTAAAGGGATAGTTCACCCAAAAATGATAATTTGGTAATTACTCACCCTCACTGTTTCAAACCCGTATGGCTTTTTTCTTTGGCTACTGTGGGCTTTCATCCTTTACAAAGCTTTCCATTGGCTTTTTTTCACTGAGAATTTATTGAGAAATTATTTTGTTATAGTTTGGTTATTTAAAAAAAAACTGTTTCTTGTTGTGATTTTTTTTTTTAAACCGTTTATTTCACGTGTAAAGCGACATGTTCTTGGTCTTCGGACACGTTGCTTATCTTGGATCGTCACGCCCCCAGCAATCCCTAAACTATGTCAGCCATGTTATTTTAATGAACAGAGCTGCTGTGTTAACGTTTAGGTCCTCACTGATAGGCCGTGACACTCGCAGAAGATAAAGGCTTACATCAGCACAAAACAGAGGGTCCGATGTTCTCACAGTGGAAAGTTCTCCTAATCCCCCTGGAGGGAAAGACAGGCCGTGCTGGAAGTGAAATCTCAGTTATTCCTCTGTCAGTTGTTACCATATCATCTTTATGTTGTGCTATTAAACGTGATAAATATGCGGCCAACATGTGTTGTGAAAACGCAAACTGATGTTATTGCTGCGTACAAACATTCTTTGATGGCCGTATAATAAATATTAAAAGATATAAAGACATATTTTCAATTCTATTTACTAGCATGATTTTCTGGCGTGGGGAGTGACTAATATTGTGCTGTCTGCCCAGCTAACAATTTTGGGTTGTAAGAACATTTCCCTAACGTTTCCATTAGCTTATGTTAGGGAAATGTTCTTAAAGACGTTATTTTGAAAGTAATAAAAACGTTTAAACTACCCGTTTTTTTTAGATGTTGTTTTAACGTTTACTGCTGTTTTAATGTTATTCAAACATTTTTTACGAATCTGTAATGTTTTTAAAACGCTCTACTAGCAACTCGGAAATAACATTTTTGATATGTGAGATATAATGTTAATAAACTGTTCTGCTAACATTACTGCAGGAACGTTGTTGATCAGTTTGAGAAAACTTGCATTAGCCAACGTTCTGAGAACATTCTTTGTTAGCTGGGTACACTGGGAGTCTTATTTATTAACATTGTAGTGTGCAGTCTTCAAAGCAGGGGGGAAATTGCGTGCTTGCATTTCTGTTGCAATGTATTAAGGCTATTAAAACATAGCGAGAGCTGTAGACTGTGACCTGTTTACAAATCCTGTTTAGTTTGCTGCCAGAGAAAATGGGTTTTGTCATGCGCTGTGGTTCAAAGTTTAACATGTTTAATTGCACTCTTAACCAAGGCTGAAAATAAAGTTAAAAGCAGCCGTTTGTTTTCCTCTTTTCGCATTTAAATGCAACAAAAGTGGGTTACGTAAATCAAGCTCAGTGACAATGAATGGTGTCAATGCTTGTGACTTGAATAGCCCTCACACACACACACACACACACACACACACACAGCTCTAAATCTGTTAATACAGGCTGTGTTTCCATAGAGGCTGTTAGTCAGCTCTTGTAGTGTTGTTGAAAGGTAATGAAATTTCCACCAACAGCAGGAAGCAATGCCTCCCATCTTACCCACGTGCGATTAGCAATCCCACATCCCGGCCGCCGGCTTCACGCTGCTTCCTGGGAACGAGACGGGATATAATAAAAACTCTGGAGATTTGTATCACGTTTTGCCAGGCGCAGACGTGAGGCTGTCAGCGTCGTTAATGGGTCGGAATACAATATCTCGCCCCCGGACACCCTTTCTGTAAGTTTAAGTGTAGAAAACCTATTCGTACCACTTCAATGGTATTTTTCCCCATTAATATTGTTGTTTGGAAATGATAGAGAACAGCAGAGCACACGTGCCTCTAATGTAGAGCCATTCCCAGCTAACAGGAAACATTCTCAGAACGTTTGCTATTGTTATCAAAGTTCTCCAATATCAAATATACTTATGCAGTACTGTAAGCAGAATGTTTTTTACTTTATATATTGTGTATATCAAAATTTTTGTGTAAATAAATTTTTGGGAGAACATTTTAAAAACATTACCAAAATTAAAAATTAAATTACCAAAAACAACTTAAAACCAAGCAATGATGTTAATACAACGTCTAAAACACAGGATGTTCCTAGAGCTTTCAAAATAACGTTGCTTAATGGAAGCGTTAGGGAAACGATCTTACAAGCTAAAGTTGTTAGTTGGGAATATTACTGTACGGCCTCTGCTGTAGGCCGGGGTTTCTGCCGTCTTTGGCCAGTGTTATTGTTCTTGTCAAAGGTTCTAAACCAACAGCGATATTAGGCCCTCGGGTGTCTATTTTTCTGCATGCCTTCCTTCCACTCAAGCACAGGGAGAGCGCTGGACACACACACCACCAGCCCTCCTGTTTTATTGCCTCCTGCCTGCTGTTGGAATTACTTTCCTCCCTCGAGTGAGCAGGGCATACGCTGCGTTATTGTGTTAACCTATTTGTGTGTCAAGAGCGATTGCGCCCGTCTTTATCACTGTTTGTATTGGGACGGGTGGGGGAGGCAGGATTAGACGAATGGACGGTCACCCCGCGCTCCTCTGGAGGATAATGACTGGTTGCTAAGCAATTTTTAGCCACTCCCCCAAACACTTCATCTATTGTAATCACTCTTATCTCAGAGAGATGTCATGTATCATTATGAATCCGCTCTCATCCTCTGAAACCCACCTAATGGCCTTTCGTTTGTTTTATTAGGGTGTGTATGAGAAGCCGTGTTTCCGTCGACTGTCCTGTTTTCAAAATATTTTGAGGTTCTTTAATCTGAGTTCGGTCAAAGCCACAATCTAGCGATTACCATGTCTGTTTGCCCTGTCTCACTGTTTAGCTCTGTCTTTACTGTTTGACCCCTTTCTTTATTAAATGAAGTGTTTAAAAAACTTAGATTGTATGTAGATCTGTGACATTATTTTCTTTTCTATGTTGATCAATTATTACATGCATTTTCTTAAAGCTGCAATCCATAACTTTTGCCTCTCTACTGCCATCTCTGTTTGAAACATAAAATTGCAGGTTACTTTAACTACTTTTCTTTACGTATGCAAGTCAAACTGACTTGTCTCACGAAATCGGTCCAGACAGCTCAAAATATAAATGATTATTTTAAACTAACCACTGGAAATTGTGGTGAGGTAAAGACAGCGTTTTGAAAGTGATCTGTCATATAGTTGCTCAATGACAGTTTTTTGTTTATTTTTAACCAAAACCAAGTTACAGATTGCAGCTTTAAAGTACTAAATGTATGTCTTCGCGTTGATCTTTGGCCCTGGACACAACAACAGCCCTGACAGTGAGAACATCGTGACACGATGTGTCTCTTAGTTGGCTCTTAGTTTTATTAACATTTGATTGAGGTGGTGGAATTGCTGACCCTCCACACACTAATGAATTGCAGCTCAGCTTAAGGGAAATGAAAGATTTGGCGGAAATGTTTGGGCCAAAGCCAAGTGTTTTATCTACATACATCACTCACTGAGAACATAGACAGCCGAGCCTTTCAAAACAGCTTTTATTGTTTATAAAATCCCATGTTTTTTTAAACACAGGATTTTATGTTTTCTCTCATGTTGCCATCTGTGTCTGACCCCAATTTACGTGTTGCCTTTTCCTGGCGAAAGTCATTGATGTTCTTTTAGCTCGTGCCGAGTTTCAGGCATAATTCGTGTGCGGCCAATTATCTCTCCAGCTTTGAAGACTTTCCTCTCACGTCTCCAGGTTGGGATGAAAAATTAATTTTGAGTTTCCCGAGAGCCTCAAAGCCCAAATTAGATTCTGATTTAAAATCAAGGATCTCTTGCTTTTAATTTGACGTTTCAGTTTTAATTTTTTTTCTGGGCTTAACGCCTTAATTGGAGTTTGAACCTCTGCAATGATGCTAAAAATAAATTCTGTTGTTTTATGGTAATTTTTTGCGTTTAACATACAATAGTAAGTTGTTCGGTTAGATCCATTCTGAGCTTGACTAGCACTAGTAGTTGTCTAGTTAAACTCGTAAAACTTTAAACTGGTAATGGTTTACTGTTTTGTTGGGCGCAGATCTGTTATCTGTCGGGTGTTTACACAAGTTTATGTGCAGCTACTTGTTATATCGACAAGTTATGGTTTAATTATTGATAAATATCAGTCGAAACTCTCTGACCGTTCATAGTTCAGTGTTTTTATTTCCGACTTTGATCTCCAAGCATTTCAGTTCCTTTAAGAAACAAATTAGATGTTGATATAAAAGCACAGCTAGTTTTAAAGCAAGCTGTCAAATCGATCGCTTTGTGGTTTTGTTGCTAACAAACACAACAGGGTCGCATCAAAGGCAGCGGGGCTGTTTTGGAAACCTGCGGGCGATGGATGTGATTTTGGAGGGTTTGGATGTTTTGTGGAGTTCTGTTTTCTCATCCTGTCCCTCGCTTAAGCAGCCTCGCATCGATTCCATGGGATCCGTCTGCGAGACCGGCTGTGACAGCTCTCCTGTTCGTGGAGTCAGAATTCAGACATGCTGAAAAGACAAACACACGTTCTAACCTCCCATGTGTGCCTCCTCTGGAACATCTGTCCAGCTGTCAGCCTGTCTCAGCCAATCAGATTCTGCTTTGGGCAGTAGCTATGAAAGTGTGTGT
>JAZGTK010020538.1:0-10950 GCA_036877625.1 Ambastaia sidthimunki
GTCATAATGTTATTTATGTATTTTGATATGTGCATTAATAAATAAAAAACAAACAAAAAGAAAAAAGGTGAGAGATGCTGCATCTGACAACAAACACGTTGATGTCGGTGAGAGTTCAGGAGCATCAGAATGACACAGAAGATGAGAGAATTCATTGAACTCTGGCTGGTGATGGATTTCAATCCACAACATTTATCAACAGCAGATGCATCTGGGCAGGAAAGCACGAACTACAATAGGCCATTGACTCGTGATATATTAGATTTATTCTGCTGTGGAGTCACAAAAGGGGAAGGAAAGCACAAACTCCACAGGGTATTTTGACAGATAATACTTACGGAGATGCCACGCAGAAATCTGTGGGATTGGTGGCTACAATCCCGACACCGGGCCTGTATCCAAAAGAGCCCCATTCATTCCATGTAATAAAGCTCCATAAAATTCCTATGGCAACACACAGTAAACCAAAGCGCAGATGTGGTCTTTCTACCACAAAGAAAAGGTCGGTAATAGCTCGTTTTCTATTTTCACTAGAGCCGTTCTGAAATAACAGAATAAACTACAATTATTCTTACATTAAAAAATGATCAAAGACAGCCAGCCACTGATTGCAAAGTAGGTCAGGCTATAGTTTCCACTTTGCAATGCTTAGTGACAGGTTTTATGTAAATTTACGCAGGTATTTTTTTACTTTGAGCCCAAACAGCGGAGCTGCACGTGAAACGTTTTTGGTTTCAACTCTGTTTTCCATCTTTCTCTGCTCCCAGGTGGTCAGTTAGCGCTAAGGCGAACACAAGCCGTTTTTTGCCCTCTCAACGCTGCGTTCGGCGACTAATCAAGCTTGGGGTAATTAGACCTGCACGTCTGTGAAGATTGACATGAAGATTAACGAGTATTTGCGACACGCTCGAATGAAGGTGTGACATTCGCCGCTTGTTGTCTGAGCAGAACTGTGCTACAGTAACTGCACACAGCTGTAAATGTGTCTCTCCTTCATGAAATGCACTTACACACACTCAAACAAAGACTCGTATTATTGCCCAATAAACCAGACGATACCGCAGAGACCTGCGTCCCACTACCGCAGCCAGATTATAGGCAATGTTATACATTTCACCCTAGTTCAAAGGTCTTAACAATCAGGCTTAATCAGATTCAATTCACACACCAGTCTATAGCCAGACTTTGTTTAGTCAGGCTCGCTCATTAACAGGATTCGAAACAGGCGAACTGGGTTTGATTGTAGAGAGTTATAGAAAAGATGAGTGATTCTGGAAGCGTTTCTTTGCTTGTTGTTGCATACTGCACGCTTCTAATCAGCACGCTTGGCCTCCTAAATGATGGCGATAAAAGAACTTGTAAATCTTTGAGCCACGTTTAAGCAAAAAATGGCAGTAAAAAATTAAACGGCAAATTTAATGGCCATCTGGTCTCTGCTGGAGCAGACTCTGGTGTAATGTGTTTTGTGTGATCAAAGGGACCAGCCGCATCCTTGGTGTTTTACCTTGGGATATTTCAGCCACCACCAACCGAGAGTTCCCGCTTTCATTGCCCTGCGTGTGAAAAAACACACTTTTACGGCAGAAGTAACAAGTTAGGACTGTTTTTTGTTTTTTTGTGCTCTTGATTCCATAGAAGAGCAACAGAGTGAGGTGACCAATGACAGAACAGATAAAGAGAGGGAAATGTCGTATTCAGTCATTGCTCTTATCTCATCAGGACTAGTTAATAAAATACTAACAAAAACGCAACAGTCAGGACACGTCCAGGACTCCCTGCTGAGCACAGACACACACCAGCCCTGAATGAGAACAGAAAGACACGTTTAAGTGTGAAAGACGGTGTTAATATTAATTGTTTACTTCATTTGTACAGTTCTCATCATACACAGCTGAGCTGCAAGCACATTGGCAGCACAAACGTACAGTTTTGTCATGCCAATATCGCACAAAATGCTAAATATATTTTACACACTGCACATTGCTGCTTGCGTGAAACTGCTTAATTGTAAAATACAAAAATTAAATTTGGAATTTTTATTGGGTGGTTTGTATTCAATGCCACTGAAATATCCAACACACAAAACATAAAATTAAACAAAAAAATAAAATTGATTCACATTATCAAAATTAATGTCATTTTAAAATGTTTATTTACGTTTATCAAAATATAACTAAAACATTAGCAATTCGAAATATATTTTGATAAGTAATATTTAATCAATATTATTGTATTTATATAAAATATAATTATTACATTAATCAGTTGTATGAATGTTAATATACAAAATCAATTTAATTTAACATTAGCAATAATATTAATAATGCTAATAATTATTCAGAGAACATCAGTGATGGTTTTACTGTTTTGGGACTTTCTTCACTGCTCACGTCTTAATCCTGCAGAATCACTAACAGAAAACTAACAACCTCTCACACAGTCTCTCGCAAACTTCAAACTCTGCGCAGTGTAAACAACCTCTCTGCGGTTTATCAGAGGGCAGAGCCAAAGGCCCTTTGAAGAGAGTTTCAGGGCAAGCAAAAAAAAACCGCCAGGGCACTTCAAACAAAACCGAGGGGACGGCGGGAGTCGAACCCGCACTTTCAAGGTTACAGAGCTGTGTAAACGTATACAAACCCACACTACAAACACAGAGAAACACTTCTGTCACAGGACTAAGACCAGCGTGGCCAAACCACCCCCCTCATAAACACTGATCCCCTCCTAAGCCTGTCTCCAGCTGGGGTCTCCGGTCCACAGGGGCCTGGCAAGACCCAGGTGCGAATGCAGAATTCACACCGGCATGGTGGCCCACCTCTGGAGCTCATTTAGTCACATGGTGAGGATGAAAGCTAAATGCAGGCCTGAAACAGACACAGCCTAGCTTGTATTTACACAGAAGTGCTTAAAACCTGCATTTTTATAATGCTTAAATACTCTTAAATAATATCTGTAACATCTTAAAAACATTAGAATAATGCAAGACAAGTAAACAGCTTAATGACTGAAGACATCAGTTTGACACGTGTACATGCAACTACAAATTAAAAACAATTTATTGCACTAATAGATCAAAAATCACGAAGGATCAACATCAATCTGCCCTTAAATTATTCAGATTGTGGAAGTTCAAAAGCATGTGTGGAAGAAAGAAACACTTATGAAATATTAGAAATGTCATTTTTCAACCAATGAATTATTCGTTCTACAAACACAGAGGAAGAAAAGAAGAACGTCGTCTTAATTAGTCCCTATTAATCTAATCTTTCCCCCTTTAAATTGTCTTTATTTCAGCTTTGTTCTCGATAGAATCAAACAAATGGTCAAAAGAAAGTATTTTTTTTACTCTGCGCTTTGGAACATGAAGAGTAATTGGCTTTGTGTTTTGGTTGGCCATTAGAAACCAGACACCATTTGAATGCCTTTATATGTTTAAATGATAAGACAGCTGGTGACTGACAAATTAAAACAGCCACTCTGGAAATGTATTGCATATAAATCTCATTTATGGAGTGTTTTTTACTGAGCGATCTTCCTATGGCTTTCTTCATTTTGCAGTTCACAGAGCGGACTGTTTACAGATACCAAGAGATAAGAGTCAATTAGTACCAAGAGGTGCAGATAGTGTTGTTGAAGAAAATTTCTCTCACGTCAGTATGTCATCTTCGGCTCATAAATCCCCTAACCTCCCCAAAACTGCCGTCTTTTCTTCACAATTAACCCTAAACACCTCATTCCTCTCCAAATTTGTTTCTCAGGCTTCTTTTCCTGAAATAACATCCACAACTGAGAGATTCCCACTACAGTTCCTTCCTCTTCCTGTTCGCCAGCTCACTTCCTGTCATGCGCTTCTCACTTCCTCTTCCTGTTTCCCTCCCCAACTATCTTTCTTCCCCAAGCTCCTGTGCTCTCACGGTACTCCATTTACACACAAAGGTGAATGTTTTGTTAAGCGTGTTAAAGGAACCAGGTTAAGCTGGAGTTTTGTGATTGGTTGATCATGACCAGTGGGGTGCAGTCATTTCACACACACTCTCACACACACACACACACAAAGCATGACACCGCTAGGCTGCAGGAGTTGTCACAACGACCAGCATGCTTGTTTTATATCCGCTGTGTACACAAATCAGCAATTAAAATTTCCGCGTGCAACACACAGTTTTTCCGACTGTGATTTTATTTAAACGCATTTATGCAAAACGTGTTCTAAAAGTTCTAAATTTAACCAAAATATCATTGGCTCACAAAGCATGAGGAGGTCCCCAAATATAACCAGGGTTCTCCCTCACAACAGTGCTCAGAGTAACCTATCATATCTCAGCTGAGTCTCTCAGAGACACACAGACCACAAGTGTGTGTGTGTGTGTGTGTATCTGTGTGTAATGTGTCGGCCCCAGACAGAGTGCTGGAGGTACTGTGGGGTTAACGCCATGAATGAATGCATTCTGGCCCTTTGGGAGCAGTCTCTGCTTCACCTGAGTGACACTCTCTAGACAGATGCACCGTTCTCCAGGCTGGCCTTCACCGGCTGAACATCTAGAAGGAAAGATGCCCTCACTGGCATCAGTAACAAAGGAGAGAGAGAGAATAAAGGATGACAGCTTCTCTCTGGGGCTCCTCTCTCACCCCCTCCATCTCTGGGCAGAAACACGGCGGTTGTTGGCGCGAACGCAGCCTGACAGATAGCGCTAACTAGCATAGCCTCTTGAGAGACACCCAAAGGCTGACAGTCGGTTACGGTTTGGCTAAAGGGCACGACTCCCGCTCTGTGTCTGCTCGCTGGACCCGCGAAGAGATGTCACACAGCGCAACCCCTTCCCTGCTTCAGTCACCCACAAATAAACCACACAAAATCTCAAGTTTCAACTCCCCTCTGTATTTCCATTCCGCCTGCTAATATCATGACATAAAATCCAGTGGAAAAAAAGCACTTTCTATTTGGAGAGAAGATATGCTTTTTACTGTGAGTAAATACCAAAGGTCTCAGATAATGTGTCTCTCTGGGTCATGTTCTAGAAAGTTAGAACTTTATTTGAAACATTTTTGACATCTGTGAAAGTACAAAGCCTGCAATTACAACAGACGAATGGACAAATAGAGAGCTTTGAGTTAAGATACTGTTTTGACTTTGTGTGTTCGACTAAACACACATATATGCACACAAAAATTCTCCTGTCTGAACGAATTGCTTCATATGGACGTTGACATTTTACAAGTTGGGGTTACAGAGTTTCAGTAAATGCTAATGTTTTTTTTTTTCGCTGTCATTAGGAACATCAAAATACATCTCTGAGCTGATCTCAGACTCCTACCTGTGCTGATAATTTCATCTGCTTTCATGCTCCACCTGAGAATTGTCTTCAGTAAATCCCATTTACAATTAAATTAATACATCGCAATTACTAAAACAGTTTGAATCTGTTCATCTAAAAGAAAGTATTTAGCTTACCACCACACGCTCCATGGCCCCCCAGATAACAGGGAACGTTCACGAAAATGTTGACAAAGTTCTCTAAAAGGTCTCTGTAAGTTAACATTCTTGCAGTAAAGTTAGTAAAACATTTTTAATGCTATATATCATACATATCAATATTCTATATATTCTTAAGTAGTTAGTGGAATGTTTTAAAAATGTTACCAAATTAAGCATTTGTTTGAATAACGTTCTTTTAATAAAGCAATATTGCAAATACAATGT
Organism: Ambastaia sidthimunki; assembly: GCA_036877625.1. Classification (NCBI taxonomy): domain Eukaryota; kingdom Metazoa; phylum Chordata; class Actinopteri; order Cypriniformes; family Botiidae; genus Ambastaia; species Ambastaia sidthimunki. Next base: position 5,702 of record JAZGTK010020538.1, read on the forward strand.
CTAAAGAACTGGGCATTTTGAACGATCCTAGAACTTTAACGTTTTTGTTAGTTAATGGAAACGTTAGGGAAATGTTCTTACAACCTAAAATTGTTAGCTGGGTCTGTGGCAAACTCAAACCCATTAAAAGCTAATAGCACTGAACCTAATCGTTTTATGCCCCAAATCTATTTAATTCCATGCTTGAGTTAATGCTCTGCTCACCAGACAGGCTAATGTTCATCTCTGAGATAAAATCACACAAATGCTCTCTGAGTATGTGGGCACATATCAGACTGAGCCTACAGTATCTATTCAGCCATCTATTCTCCACCGGCGGCCATTTTATCCTCTCACTCTGGTGTCAAATCCAGTCCAAGTGAACATTCAAATAAATAATATATTGCCAACAATAACATAAAACCACTAAAGGATTCTGTGATTGGCTAAACAAGAGGAATTAATTGGTTAAATACCTCAAGAATTCAAAGCACTATAAACATTTCTTTTTAATAAAAGTTTGCAACAGTATGGTAGCGTTTCTGGCAGTCCACTTAAAAAAACACATTCTGGAGTGATAGAGAAAGAAATACAATTCATTCGGATTGGGTTTTTTTTTTTAAACGGGTCCTTTTTCAAAAACGTTAAAAGCGTCCATCGATTTGACAGATCAAACCAGCGTTAAAAGGAATCGTGGGTGACTAGCATGCTAGGTCTATAAAATGATTTGTTGGTGAGACTATGGTACTATAGTGGGGACGGTTCCTCACTGCTCCTAAAACTGTCACGGTGAATTCTGTCTACAGCCCAGGGCTAAAGGATGCGAAAAACTGACCAATGACTAAACTGACAGGACAACTCATCCGCCCAAAACAAGAACGACTCCCACTGGGCAATACTGACCGAGGCTCAGGATCCGCAGAGGCGAACACGGAGGCTTTCCAGAGCCAAATTCAAAGTGACATTCAGAAAGGAAATGTTCAGCTTTGTCTGAAAACTCACAAATTGACCCAGAAAGACGAGTAAGGGAGGGTGTGTCCGTTACTACTGAACTCAATTCTTGATGTATCACTGAGAGAAGATAAACTATCACTCTAAACACTATTTCTCTCAATACTGTAAAACATTCCTTGGTATTAACCAAGTGGTATTAACCAAACATTGGTATTAGCTTTTTGGAATAGTGTGGATTTCTTCTCCAGCTAGCAATTTTAGGCTGTAAGAACGTTTCCCTAATGTTTCTATGAAATAACAAAACACTTGAAAATGTTATTGCTTGGTTATTTGAAGGTTAATTTGAAATATTTATATATAAATAAAGTAGTTAAAAAAAGTTCTACTAACATTACTGCAAGAACATTTTTGATAACTTTAGAGAGCGTTAGCCAACGTTTTGAGGATGTTCCCTGTTAGCTGGGTCCCCAAATAACATGTTTTCATGGGTCAAACTGGAATCAGAAATTCCCTGAAGGATGTCTCTCCCCACACTGATGGAATGACAGACAGCTGTGGTAGTTTTTCCTGTAGTACACCAGAGGTTTAAATCACAGGTTCACACATTTTAAAACACACAAGCGTCAGCAAAGCGCGAGCTTGTGACAGAAGTGCAAACATCAGAAATGAGGAGAAACAAACAGAGGACAAGCAAAGACAGAAAAACTGTGTAATGTTGCTGTATATTAAACAAATGACTCCACAAACATCATTACTGAGATCATGATATCCTGGGATCATCACTGTTTACTGTTAGAGTGTGTGAAGGGAAAACCGTTTATTCCCGTGGGAATGAAAGCTTCACTGAAGTGGTGTCTACAGGTGTTCACAGGAAGATATAAGCTGCTCTGGAATGCGATGAACTAGTCTGTTCAGCTTTAAACTAGTCCTGCCTGAAAACTAAACACACATCCACTGAAAATTCAACTGTTCTGAAATAACTGTGCAATCTAATAACGCTTTACCTGTAACCAGATATCAGTTTCAATCATTTATCCATGTTTTACTAAGAGATATGACTCAGGAGTAATCAATGTGTGTGTGTGCGTGCGCGTGTGTGTGTGTGTGCGTGTGTGTGTGTGTGCGTGTGTGTGTGTGTGTGTAAGGGGGCGGGCTTAGCTTAGCTTTTGTTTGTGGACAAAATTTGTCCTCAGAAGTGAGGCACATAAAGGTTAAGGGTAATTGTGGAAACCTTCATTTGAAAAGATAAAAGATTGTGTATAATCTAAATAAAAAACAAAAATATCAATATATAACTTTTTAAAAAAGACAAATTGTCTAATAATTATTATTAAAACCAGCATTATATAAAAACAGCATTAAATAAACAAGTCCATAACATCTCCACTGTAGGTCCTCATTTAAATAGCTAGATAAACGTGTTTGTGTGGACAGTCATTTGCTGGTAAAAGTTAAAACACTCTTGCTAGCGCTGTGTACACAGGCAGAGCCCAAACGATACCATTGACTAACTAATGACACGGTTGCCGATGGCGACGGGCAGCGGGGAGATTTATGTGTGCAGACACAGATGAATGATTCATCAGTTGTAGAGAACAGTGATGTGAAGAGCATCAGTGGCAAACATGTGACCGTATAATGTACCTTCTCCAACACCTGCATGAATGTGTCACTTATGAGCCCATATATCATTAGTTTATATATGCACGTACAGCAGCAGTCAAAAGTTTGGACACACTAATGACTCTAAAAAGCATTTCATCTAAAGGCTTATGCTTACAGGGACAGTTCACCAATGGAGTTGAAAAGTGGGCAGTTGAAAAGTCCTCATTTACTCATCCTCATGTCATTCCAAACCTGTTTGACATTTTTGCTTGTGAAACACAAAAGAAGATATTTTGAAGTATGTTGGTAACCAAACAACAGTGACCTCCATTGTACGGACATTTCTAAAAACATCTGCTTTTGTGTTCCAAAGAAATAAGTCTTTGGAGGTTTGGAATTACATAAGGTTAGCAAACGATGGACAATTTTCATTTTTGGAACTATCCATCTCTTTAACCTCCCCAGTATGCAGAGCTATAATCTAGGCAAACCTGTGACTACAATAAAAAAGCTAAAGACCTGATTTCATTTTTGTTATACTTTCATTTGTGTTCCTTCAACATTTTGATGACAATTACAATTTGCCACATTTGGGAAAACTGGAAAAGAATGAGTAGAAGTGCCAGGTCTACAGTTCTTCTACAGTGGTGCTTGCTAAGGCAGATAAAAATATAACAGACTTGTGGGCTCTTTTGACTTTGCCAGTAAGAAACCTCCCTGAACATTTTTTGTCATCATGTGCCAAATTGAAATATAGCTCAAAGCATGTGTAGTTAATATCTGCCTAGTAGATATTAGACCTTAGCTGCTCTTAGGTCCTCATCTGTGTTAACTTAATCTAAAATTCCCCAAGAAGGTCCTCACACCAAAATAGTCTTCCAACAACCTGACTTGTCCATGCCACCATAACACACCACCATCTAAATATAGCACTCAGACGATCTGAAGCAGCCCAAAAACTAATGGTGTGATAATTTCACATCAATTAGTCCATCCATCACTGCCGATTGGGCCAAAGTGTGATAGCGGAGCCTATTTCAGGCTTCCTCCTACAAAAACCTGTGAACAAGCACACAGCGAGGGATTATGGGTAAAAAAAAACTCTCGCCCTCCAAAAGAATAAACATTCATATGCTTCTGTATCAAGTATCTCTATCACAGAGTAAAATGGCCTTGTTGAGACCCATTAGATGTATCCACATGATGCTTTTCGCCTTTTGACAACTGAGTGTGGAGGATGTTTTGGTTCGAGTTGGGACAAAAAGATGGTTTTTGCATCATTTCAAGCTTTAATTGGGGGACGGATGCGGCCGCAGCTTAAGTGGCAGGTGTGACGCTTTTGTTCCAGCGTGTTCCAGCCCGACAGGAAAGAGCCGCTGCGGCGCAGGTGCACGAGCGAAATCGTTTGTAAGCACTGATGATTTATAAGCTACTAAGCAATTTATTGGTGGCTGGATGAAAAGCATAATCAAGGCATGGGTAGTGAAACTGCCGTACAGGGGTCACGCAGGCAAACAGGGATAAAACACCGGGACCTGTTTCATATGCACGTGTGGATCTGATCTGAGAGAGACAGCCGTGAGAATAACAAACTTAAACAGAGGACCGTTGCTTTGGGTGCCATGGCGATGACAAATCAGAAATTTCAAATGTAAACAGCCAGAATTTTTGCATAGATTAGTGCATTAGTGCATGTTCACACACGCATTCACACAAGCATATTCTAACAATAGTGCAAAACTGTTAGCGGTCAGGTGATGGCTACAAAGTGTGCAAAAGCAATTTAAAACTATTTAATGATCGTGCTCTTTCGATAAAGTCAAAGTCTCCCAAAAATGCCTGCGATTAATGCCTGCGGGCTAACGGATGATGCTGGCAACACACACAATCTTAATTGCTTTTTGCAAGGTCAAGCGACCTACTGCTCCACAACTCACGAGGAAGAGACATAATTCAACATGACATGCCCTTATTCCAGCAAGGAGAATCTGGAACTTTACATTACGTTTGAAGGCACATTTGGAAAAAGCAGGAAAACTGGCTTTGCATTTCTTAAAAGCAGAACAGAAACATTTTTTGTTACACTGGTTGAAAGTTTCTTCACATGCTGACACCGATCACTAAGTCTAAATATATTTATATATATATATCCATTTGTGGATGTAACCTTTGACCTGTCCTCTTGTATTTGAGTCATTTACATATTGTACCTGCACACTTTGGTCAAGTGCATTTGTAGGGCTGATAACATTTCAACACATTTCATTAGAATATCCTGCACAACCTTCCCAAAGGAACAAAAACTGCTGTGATTAGTCTGGGTGGTCTATTTCAACCCCAGTGCTAAACAGGTGGAATCATTATAGTCAGTAAGTTAATGAGGCAATTTCCCTTCTGGATGAAAACATCAAAGTTCTCTGCTACTTTGCCAAAAATGCAGCAAAAACATTATGTTCCGCACCAAGAACCAGGCTTGGACAGGAAGTCTGAGAAAAACTTAGGAAGAATTATTTACACAAACAGCAGCCAGTCCGAACTCTATCAACACCCCGTCAGCTAAACAACCCAAGACTCTTGATGTAATCAGACCCCTCTCAAAACTGCCTCATTTACTAGAGAGCAAACTAAGTTATTTTGATCAGCTGAGTACGTGGCTTGCAGTTAACCTGTCAGAACAACATATTTTCCCCGGGACATTTGTTAATTGCAAG
>JAZGTK010020539.1:0-10950 GCA_036877625.1 Ambastaia sidthimunki
GACTTTTTATCTCATAATTGTGATAATTTTCATGACCATTTTTTTTTACTGGCGAAAATGGGCTTCCCTACGTAAAGCATTAAATTGCACTGATTTGTACCACTTGCCGTGTTCACAACCTAAAAACCTGCTGAACTCAAGCACACAGACGGATATGGACTTTGCAGATGCGGATGGATACAGCATTGTCCTAAGGCAGCCTCTGCACCGCTTAGTTCGATCGTTACATTACAGAAGCCAACCAAGCTCAATTTCCATAAATAATCATCTCACTTTACAAATTATAATAGCATAGAAACTCGAAAATATGCTTTGAATAATGTTAGACACATTTACGAGTTAACAATTTAAGTTTGATTCTGTTTATATTGAGTTCTTAAGTTTCAAGTGGATTGAGTTTCATTTTCAAGTAGATTAATATTTTGTAGGGCCCATACAGACGAGCCGAGGCTGGTTTTCATGAGAAATTCTGAGGCCTAAGGCTTGTGCGTGAAATTGCATGTTTTGAAACTGGAGCTTCTAATTAGTTATTGCCCTTTTCATTCACACCAGCTGTTCATTATAACATCACTATCTGGTATGTGTATACTGTGGGTCTGTAACGATATTTAAGCATTTTCTTTAAAATAGATTGTGTTCTATGGAAATAAGAGGTTTGTAACAGAATGTAACAGCATGATTTTTTTTATGTAAATGTATCAGATAAAAAAAAGAAGTATTAACAGAGCGAGAGAGGTTCTCACTTAATAAGCAACTCCTTAATATGAAATTTTGACCAAACATGTACAGTGTACTGCTTTCCATGTAGACCCCACATCACCCCCTGCTGTCCGTTTACATTACCAGCTAGACATCAGATTAGTTTAAATGATCAATCATGACCAATTGTCAGCCACACTGTCATCTAATAACATCTAACACACTGCACAAGAAAGTGCTTTATTATAAAAAGAAACTGTACATAAAAAGAAAAACAGATTATATACAAACGATAATAGAGATTATATTATTTGCAGATTTTCTGCAAATACAGAACATTTAAATTACAGATCACTTGCACGTTTTGACAAGGCCTTGCAATGCTTAACATTGAGAGGTCATTGTTCAGACGGCTCCATGTGAGTTTACATTCTCACACATATTTCATTGGATTAAATAAATACAACTCAGAATAAACACTGCTCACTTTCAACAGCAGTTTGAGACACTTGTAAAATCACACCATAAAAACCAGAAACATGTCAATGTTTGTGCCATGCTTAAAGTTCAGTTTTTCAGATCAGCTACGAGTTATGAGTTCACATTCATCCATATTGTACACTAAACTTGATTCTTCTATGAAATCGGATTATGTCCTAAATTCAGAAAACTACAGAACTGGCAAAAATGGACTGACTCAAAAACTAGTTTTGCGTGATACTCTTACATGAAATGTACAATGACAAAAACTGACTTTTGCTACTTCATTAAACCAATTTTTTAAATCTGTGGACAATGTTAGTGGCTGGTTCAGTTAGAAAACCAGTGTCCCCCGGTCAGTGCAACATAAAAATTCATAATACTTCAGCAGTTTAAAACAAACAATAACAGTCATTTTCTGAACACTATCAAAGGCTGGCTTGGCAAAGTTTAGACACAAATATGAGCAAATCTCACAAAAACATGTTAAGATTATATTTCATTTACAAAAATCAAATAAGAAATTATATTTTGCACAAAGAAAATTAAGATAACCAAGAACCATTAAGATTTTTTTCATGATATGTAAACTGTTTCCCTTCTTTTTGTAATGTGTCTGTTTTGCTTTTCATGTTTTATTTTCAACTTCTTTTGTAATTCCTATAATAAAGATCAATGATTCTCATTGCTGCCAATTATTTTTATTAAATGTTTTGTTTTAATAAGCGTTCAAGCAGAACAACAAATGCTACCATCTATATATAATTTATAAATACTTTTTAATTAACTTTTTTGCATTACAGTAATGACAATTTTTGATTAATCGTAATGACAATTCTGCAGTATGAAATGTGATTGTCATTAAATTAATTTTACAATAAAAAAATCTTAATGTGTTCTGGGCATGTTCTTGACAGGTTTACTTTGATATGCAGGAGAATCTCTGCACATTACTGCATATGTCTTCACCCCCACCGAAAGTCATGAGGTAAAATTATTTAAAAAATATCAGCAAAACAGCAAAAATGCAAAATGCCATAAACAAAAAATTGCCATGTTCATATTTTTTGCCCAATTATTAGCCAGGCAGAATAACATTTCAGAAATGACATTTAAACATTTCTTCCTGCCATAAAGGAAGAGCTTGACAGCTGATTTAAAATAACTAAACTAACCTAGACCTAGCTGACACTTGGCAAACACGAGTCTCAGTACACCGACAAAACACACAAAACAAACACTAGCAAAAGCCTACAGCCAACGTCTCACTGTAATATATGTACAAAACATATAAGGCAACTAGCCAGAAATAAGACATTTTTTCTCTTTTTTTTCCTTTTCATAATTCAATGAGCATTGTAGTTGCTTATACCGGTGATTGGTCAAATACAAACATTCAATTATATTCTAATGCACTTTGCAATGTTTGTAACTGATTGGCTGTATTGTCTCTGTGATTTAGGTATTAGTCATTGTAGTGCATGATGGATTCAACGTAGTTGCCAGGAAACAATCCGGTCACACCGTTACACACGCCCTCAAACCATCCGTCATCATTTTTCTTGATGATGTAGATGATGGCACCCTCCATGAAGGAAAGCTCATCGTCTTTATCTTTTGTGTAGTCATAGATGGCCACCACTAAAATAAAGGTAAACATGGTTAGTTCAAAGTGAAGCATAAGGCTTAAGGTTAAAGGGGTCCTAATGGGGTCTTCTGTGCACATAGATGACGAGCATCTTGACACACTAAAAAGTTAACTTATCTGAACACCCTAAAACACAATAGTCATAGTACTTACTGATAAAATGATCATTTGAGCCATTGTATAGTATCTTTGGGATATCACTGAGCAGTCAAAGTGAAGCACTCACCCTTCTCTATGTAAGACTTTGGAGCCCAGTGGGGGTCTCCATCAGCATATGGGTCATTGTAGTGAACCAGGGCTCCGTCTTCTTCATCATAATCCACAGGTGGAGGTGGAGGGGGCGGAGTTGCCTCCTCAAACAAGGGTGTGTCCTCAGGTAGAGGAGGAGGGGGTGGAGATGGACTGTCTGTAACTGACAGGAGGACAATCACCATGACATCACCCTTGAGATCATTCACACTCAAAGCTATAAACCTCATTGTACAATACTTCAGCACTGAAGACACTGAACAGTACTAAATCAAATAGATTTAAAACTCTCAACCACGACACCAGTGTGGGGAATTGTTGCCAATTGACTGCTAGGGTGTGATATTTTAGCAGGCTGCAGGTAGATGGATGGAGAGCATATGAACAATAAAGATCTGTGCTAAATTTATGCAGTACTCACTGTTCTCCTGAACTCTGGCCACAAAGCCAGTGAGGGGGATCTGAGGTGTCAGCTGCACCATGGGGGGTGGTGGAGGAGCGACAGACACTAGAGACACAAACACACAAATACATTTATACACAGGCCAAAAAATAAGACAAAAAAAACAAAAGACAGACAGGCAGAAAGAAAGTGAAAGCTGTTGTAACATGCAAAGGTAATAACATTATTTGTTCTTTCTAGCAAGAAAATCCAAACCAACATTTAATTTGATTTTAAACATACAGTGGCCCTACAAAGCATTAGGACAATTAAGTCACATTTAGAAAGTATGAATGTCATTGCACAAGATAACAAAACAATCTACAAACAAATGATGTTAGACCTTTTACTAAGAAGTAACTTTCTATATTCACACAGTTGTTTTAGCCACAATAATGATAGACATGTTCCAATCATGCTGGACAATGTTGAAGAATCAGTCTTGTTCTTGTTCTCATGCCACAAACACCACTTGATTGTATATTAACAATAAATTATTATCTAATTCAATAACGCTATTTGTAAGTCTGGCTGATCTGTTCAAACTTGTCAAAAAATGTCTTTTTTTAAACAGATCTGGACTCACTTGTGTTTTGGGTGTATGTAGGACCCCCGTTCAGGTGGGACTGAGGCACAGAGAAATGTGATGCACTTGCAGGAGCGCGTCTGTAGGTGCCGGTGGCTGACACCATAGAGGCGGAGGAAGAAGTGTTGGAGGAATTGTGTCTGGAGATCTGCCGAGAGATTGTCCCAAACTGAGACATCGGGATCGGGCCCAAACCGGGACCTGGAGGAACTACTGCAGTAAGAACAGGGCAAATAAAGAGACACCCTACAATGTGTGATCATATGATCAAAATTTAAACAATGCCTTTGAAATTTTCTGTTTTTATTTGTAACTTGATGGACACAAACCACAAGACAGAACTATTTATAATGAAATAATAACATGTCTGGAATTAGTGGAAAAACAGCTGTTTCACATTATAAAACACTTGAACATTCAGTCAGTAATCTGACAGACTAACTAAGAAATATATAACACAGGCAAAACTATCATGACCACTGTGACAAAATATGAACTTACCTGGTGCCAGACTGGGAGGGGAGGGTGTTGGCACAGCCAGAGGGATTCCCATACTATTACTGCTGTTCTCACGACCTCCGCTGCCCCCACTGCTGCCACTGAGACAAAGACAGACGATCAGATTACATTTACAAAAGAACTATTAAGAAATAACAGTGACACTGTCATAAATTTAAAAAAGATTTATGAAGTCTTTTATTATACTGTGAAGACCATTTTGTAACCTGTGAGTTACAAATTGCGTTACAAAACTTTTTTGAAAGTGGACCTTAAATGTGATGAAAAATCGATGGTTAAGCAATGACAGCTGTCAGTTGAGCAATGATTGCTATCAGTTAAGTACATGAACAAATACAAGGGGTTTTGTATCACTATTCTTGTATTATTGTAGTATCTTGAATATTTTAACACCTTGGTTTAAACCTTTAGCTTGTAAACCTTTAGCCTTGAGCCCTTGTAAAACCAAAATTGCTCTAACTTTGCCTGATGCCATCACTGTAATATCAATTGTCATGCACATACTTGAACAATTGAGTATGCACAAAATCAAACAATCAGAATCAAATTTAACTGAAATGGGAGAGGAGAAACTAGAATGAGTTCAGAACATCCAGAGCTCCGGTTTAGTTCTTGTTGAACTGGGTAGAAGGTATGACCCTTTAACTTTCCGTTTTAATTTCCCAATTTAAAATAAACAATAAAGCATTGACATTAAACCCAGAATCCAGCATTCACTGCATGTTGAGAGAGAGACTTAACGGGCTATATGGAATACCTGTGTGTTCTGGGTCTCTGGTTGAGTGAAGCTGTGCGTCCAGGGCTGTTCTGACTAGCCAGACGAGCCGGGCTGGTCATGTAGTCATTAGGCACCACTGGAGGTTTGACTGGCTCAAGAGTTTTATATGGAGTGTTTCGTCTAAGAGGCACAAACATTTAAAAGGTAAATGTAACACTGTAAAATCATTACAAATAACAGAAAACTGTCACATATGTTGACACAATACAACATATTCTCATCTGGCATCTTACCCCAGAGTACCCCTTCCTGCCATGGGGGGGCTGGGGGGCTTCTGTGTAGGTGGGTTGGTCCTGGATAAAGTTCCTCCACTTCCCCGAGCTGGCTGGTTATTCCCTTGCTGAAACACATTAGACAGATACATTAACCTTAACATTAATACAGTAATGATAATACTTGATTATTCCAACGCTGTTATTTTTGCTATTGTAAAATATTTATTATTATTTTAAGGTATTATATATATAAATAACGATATATTCTTATTTTAAGGGGTTTGTTATTTGGGGCACAATATATACACTTGCATACTCTTTTGTCATATAGTGAACAATGTAACATGTACAATATATACAGTGAATCTGTGAACGAGTGAGGGGTTTCAAAGTATATGCATGAACAGCAAACAATATAGTAACAAATGTGGTGGATATTGACTGCACTGTCTAGACAAACAGACCTGATGTCATCACTTTCAAAATGACAAGTCAAACATGATTCACATAATGTGATTATATGAGGATAGAGGCTGCAGTTTATTGAACACTCTTATCATGGTACCAGCAGAAGCCCAAAAGAATGTAAAACATCAACTATCTAAAGTCTTGTACTCAAATTCTTCTTTTAAATGATGACAATGCAGTATGAGCTGCACTGTAATAGTTTTAAAAGATGGTGGTGACATCTCAGTCGCAAAGCATTGTGGGTCATACATGTGCACTTACCTTTGCTTTAAGCCACTAAGTGAAAGCATTGGGAGAGAAAAGATAAATCAAATTATTTAATCACTTTAGCTTCATGAAAAAATGGGAGAGTGAAACAACAAACCGCTAAATGAAGAACACACACATCTGATTTCATTGACAAGCATCAAGAGATCTGGGCTGAAAAGTCAAAGCAACAAACAACTGTATCATAATCACATAAAGGTCAGTCAGAATGATAATGTAATCAGACTCATTCACTCCACAGAGCAAACTTATAAACAGGTCTTTTAGTACAGTTAGTAGTGAGTATAGCATTCATAATTATTCTTAAATGTTTTGTTGGTAAACATCTCACATGGTGTATTAGTAGAAAATTAAGGATAATAAAATATATTCTAGATCATATTCTAAACTCTACACCAACAAGTCATTTTGAAAGGTTAACTTAATTTTAGCTCCTTGTCTGTCACTTATACAGTGTTCTTTATACAATGTGCAGTACAGTAGGTTTATGTGTAGGTGGCATTGATTATGCTAAAACCACACTGTTATTTTAAACACATTGTAGAACTTGACAATGAGAGCATTTTCATTTCAACCTTTGAGTTACATTGAGTTACAACATTTGTGTCCTGATTACAGAGTCAGCATAAGGGCGGCCCCTGGGGTGGTTACTCAGCCAAGGAGAAAAGGGCCAGTGCTTATCAGCCTGGACCTAATGGAGCATTTTAAACAGGTTTTGGGGTGAGCTGTTGGCACATGACCTTGAGTTCAACCTCAAATACATGGTAAGACTAGTGAATAATGATGCTGTAATACCAAAATATTATGGTCAAAACCATCACAATTAAAATGCAAAGACATCTATCTTTATTACATCTCAGGGGCAAGCTACTGCCTATATAGCGTACAACTCACTACAGCATAACATAAAGGGAACACCTACTTAAAACAATATCAACAATAAAAACAGAGCTATAACATCTAGTGATTCTGATTAACAACTATTTACACATTTTATCAAGTCCCCATGATACCTATCAGATCAGAATCAGTGTTCTTAACCCATCTCTGACCATTTAACAAGTTAACAAATAAGCTGCATAGAAAATAGTACTACTCTGAAACTAACCTTGTTCGACTGAAATTGTGATAGTATAAAAGGCTAAACATGGAGGACATCACATAGAATTCTTAAGGCTGTAAAACAGTTGACAAGACTGACCGCAAAATGTCAGACTTACTTTAACACCATGACCCACATCATCCAGCAGGGTGTAGTCAATGGGCTTCCTGATGTAACGGACAGGCCGCTCCATGTTGCCGGGGGCAATGATCTTGTGGGTCCGAGATGTGTTTTTGTTGGTGGTAAGAATCCCGATTTCCCGCCTGGCAACTTTCTCTTTATGAATGTCCACAGTCTGAAAAAGAAAAAAAACAGATGAAACTTCAGAACAGATCTGAGAAATCTAAACACACCAGATTTCTGCCTAACAGATGTGTGCTTGGTGTGCATTGAACTGTAATCATATTAAGGTTTAAAATAAGTGTCAACACTTCAGATTAAGTGTATGCATACTTAAATGTGCTCTGAACCTACAGTATAAAAGAAATAAAGCAAAGAATTAAACAACTTAAATAGTCCATCCAAAATAAATGAAATAAATTACCCTCAAAGAATCCTAGGTGTACATGACTTTTTTTTATTTTTTTCAGCCGAAAACAATTGGAGTTATATAATACAAGGACTTGTCCCAGCTCTATAATGGCAGTGAATAGTGCCCAGGATTGTGAAGCTCCAAAAAGCGCATCCATGTATAACACCCGACATCTTAAATAATTAATCATTATTATAAAACTTTGCCAGGTGAAAAGACAATTTTGAACACTGATCTGTTATTACTTGCTCAGTAACTGATGTTTGTTTATTTATAACCAAAATACGTTATGGATTGCAGCTTTAAAAACAACAGGAAGCATACAGTAATTTAAAATCATTCAGCTATAAGATTCAATAACCAACTGACATGAACGGTTTATCAAATGCCACAAAAATCAAGGTTAAAACTCAAAACCTTTGCTCTGAGAGTCTGTGATACAAATCGAACAATCCAGAACAGCAGGTAGCTTAAAGTTGCTAGGCCTTACAAATACTTAGTCAAGATGCGGACAAGCCATTTTACATCAGTAATCTAACATACTTTAAAACAGGATATTCAATGAGAAAAAGTAGAATGGGACTTTTTTCATCAGAAATTAATTGGATTATGAAAAGGGGTGTTTCATTTTAGAATGCTAATAATATGAGAGAAAATTGCCTCTAAAACAGCAGGGATGTCTGAACATCAATGACATGATCTAATCAGACACTTGCACTAACTCTGAGTGAGACAGCTTCACTATTTCTGACACAATTTAGCAGCCATTTCCGGCCATACTTTTGAAGAAAAGTGGTGGCAAACTAGTTTGCAGGAGCCTTTTAACTTCAACAGAAGGCAAAAATCAGATCTAGTGTCCATTATGGCTCTGGATGGGAGAGCAGTAGCTCTTACTGCTCTTAATAAAAGCTTTCCGCATTCTAGATGAAAGTATTCACTCTACCATTGTGAGCAAATGGTGATGCACTGCAGCTACATTGTGTGCTAAATGTATCTCAGATTCTCTTTTTAAATTATGGCTTAAAACATATTCAATGTAGTCAGCCACCAGCTCGGTAATCTATAGTCCAGTCCATGTAAACCTAATGCATAATATTATACAAATAAGTGATGGGAACCAGAGCATGTGAGGACAACTGGAGATTCAAGATCATTTTTATTCATGGCCAAACAGGCTGACGTTTTCCATCTGGTAAAAATTAATTTGATCCATGACATCAAGATTTACAGCCCTGCAGGTTTATTTCAAAAACTCCAGTTCAACATGCAGCAGCCAGAGTTCTTATGAGAACGAACAACTATGTCCACATTGGCCCTGTTCTGTTAACACTGCACTGGCTGCCTATCAAGCATCATATAAACTTTAAAATTCTGCTGATTGCAAGGCCCTTTTATAGTCCTCCATGCTCACTGTGATCAGAAAAATCTGGTCAGCTGATAACACCCAGAATTTCAAAACCAAGCATAGGTGGTAGATAATTTTTATAATTGGCGCCCAATCTCTGGTCCATTTTTCCCAGTGTTGTCTGGAAGGCAAACACATTATGTCAGTTAAAATCTAATTCTAAAGACCCACCTCTAATCTAGCCTACAGATAGTCTTATGGCTTTACCACTCTGCATTAATAAGGTAAACCAGAACCAGGGACACCTCCCATAAGAACAGATGTACTGGCTCCACACTAAGTCCAGGATCCTGTAGTCAGCTGGATCTGGCCTTTATCCAGATATTATACTTTAATTACGGATCAGTTTTATTGGCTCTTTGTTTTTATCCAAGAAAGTTATACATTTCAGCTTTAACATGTCAGAGGGGAACTGGCCCTCCTGGTTGAGCCTGGTTTCTCTCAAGTTGTTTTTCTCCATCTATGCATCACTGGAGTTTTGGTTATAATGTATATGTATGACCTGAGAGATGTGGTTGATGGAGGATTCCATCCTGCGCAGCTGTGATGCCTGAATATCCAACAGCTGCAGCACATTGTTGGCTAAGGCATTGATCTGATAGGCTACGCTAGCCAGGGACTGGGTGGTGTAGGCTTTGGTCTCCTCAAGGGCTTTCCTCTTGTCTTGTGCCTAAAAAAGGGGAAAAAAACAACACAAATCTTAAAGATGCAATTCATAACTTTTTTTTGTTAAAAATAAACAAAAATCAGTTATTGACATAACTGATTTTAAACAGTTAACAAATAACAGATCAGTGTTTAAAACTCTCTCCTTAACTTACCCTGATTTACCATGGTAAGCTTATAATAATGATATTTAATTGGAGTTGTCGGGGGAGTATGTCAAGTATGTCAAGTAACCTGCAAAAAATGTCTTCTAAAGAGAATTTCGCTGATGACTGCAGTCACAACACACATGAGAACCAGTAAGATTCTGTAAGATTCTAAATTAAAGTTACTGATGTGAAGCCGACATGCGTCCAAGTTGGCTGTATTTATTTA
Source organism: Ambastaia sidthimunki (assembly GCA_036877625.1). Lineage (NCBI taxonomy): Eukaryota > Metazoa > Chordata > Actinopteri > Cypriniformes > Botiidae > Ambastaia > Ambastaia sidthimunki. The sequence continues at coordinate 10,432 of JAZGTK010020539.1, forward strand.
AACAGGTGTTTACATTCAAACATGCCATATCGATAGCTAAATAGATTACAAATGTCATTTGTTTTCACAAATGAATCACTCCACTTCAGAAGACATTAACAAACTGCAGTCATATGAATTAATTAAGGATGGAAGCACATTTTGGAACTCAAGAACCATTCACTGCCATTTAAGTATGTACTCACAGTAGGCACTGAATCACACCCAAGTGCACTTGACCACAAAAGTCTGTTTTGTTTGACCAATGTGATCACTTTGATCCTTGCCACGGTGGTTAACTCCATGAAGGATACCAAGAGGTTTATTTCTGCGCTCTCTGTGGCTCTTGGTACAACAGAACTGCCATTAACTCCATACAAGATTGTTCTAGTTTTAATATTGATCTTTGGTTGAGGTTTACTCAGGAATAGCTTTGGAAAGTAACTAACTTGATCAGTTTGGCGTTCAGCCTCTTCTTGGAGCCAGGCACAAAATTTAATCAGGTTATAAGCTTTGACTCTTCAGTACTGTATAGGCATA
>JAZGTK010020540.1:0-10949 GCA_036877625.1 Ambastaia sidthimunki
TGCTGCTGCCTGGACAGTTCCTGTGGAAGAACGTGTTGTGCTTCTCATTGATCAGACGGTTCATCAGCTCAGACTTGGATGAAGACACAGAGCCAAACCTGAAGAATGACACCATTGGAGTTTCTGCTGAACACACTGACTGGACTTTACTGATGATGTCATTGTCAGTGTTTTTCATCTTCCAGCTCTTGTTGATTTGTCTGAATGTCCAGAGAGGAAACTGAATCTGTCGTGTGAACGGATCAGGAACAAGCAGAGGAAGAGCAAACTGACACTGTGAGAGTTTAGTGACCATCAGCTGCTTCAGGAAACCATCAGCACAATGAAACACGGCCATCTGAACATCCATCGGGTGAACATCATTTGTTGTGGTGGCTGGTGTTTGGTCTCTGTGTGTTATGTGAGTGTATCTTGCTCTGTTGTTCATGTTCAACAGTTTCTGCAGGAATGAAGTCACCAGTTTAGTCTCTTTCTGGGGCTCCTGATGCTGAAGTGAAGAGCTGCTGATGTTAAGAATGTCTTCAGTTCTCATTTTATCTTGATGTCTGTTTGTTAAATTAAGTCTGCTAAGAAGTGTTTTAAACTGCTCTGTATCTTCTCCCTGTAAACAGATACATACAGATTAATATATTAGAACTTAGCAGATGTTATTCAAATAAACACACTGAGAATAGATAAAGAAATGTTCATATTAAAGGATACGTAGAATATATATTCTCAGATCTCTTAAGGAAAACCTAAAATAAGCCTAACAAACCCAATAAACAAGTTAATGAATTTAATACTCTGATTCTTTTCTATCATAAACACATTAAACAAGCTAAATTATAATTTGCTGTGGTTCAAATAAAAGTAATATCTTAGTAATTTCATCCATTTTCAAACATAGATTACAGTTTTGAGTACATCAGAGGGACAGCTCATGTTAGATTTTTTTGGAGATAAAGTCAGAGAGGCCAGATTAAGGTGGTTTGGACATGTTCAAAGAAGAGATTGTGTGAATTATTGTGTATGAGATAATGTGCAGTTAAACAAGAGCAGAATATGAACTGAGATGATCTGATGATTTTCATTGATCTCTTACCAGAAGATGCGAGTCTGTTTGAAAGCAGCATGTTTTCATGTTCTCTACGTCTCTTCTTCTCTCTTCTTCATATTCCACTGATTTCACTCTCATTATTTCATTCTGACACTTTTGTTCAATCAGCTGAATTTTATTTTCATTCATCTGATGTTGTTCTTCTCTCAGATGTTTCTCATTCTGGATTTGTTTTTCAAGCATCATCTGTTTTTGTCGCCAGTTTTGTTTTTCTTCCTCCCTCCTCCGTTCATCATCTTTCATCTGTTTCTGTGTATCCTCAAGTTTTCTCTGTAATTGATCTTTCTGACTGTTTATCATCTCTAGTTCTTTGATCTTTTCTCTGTGTTCTTCTCTTTTCTCTCTCTCTCTCTCATGGTTCTGTCTTTTTTCCTCCATCATCATCTTCATTCTCTCTCTCTCTTCCTCTTTCTTTTTGTTCAGTTGTTCAATTCTCTCCTTCAGTATGTTCATTTGTTTTTCTTGTTTTTCTCGCTCCATCTCTCTGAAGATCTTACTTGAGTAATAACTCCCTCCATTTTCTGTCAGCATGGCGTCTATTTTCTCCAGTAGAGCAGAAACTTGTATTTGGTCTCCAGTCTCATTATTATTGAACACATGGTATCTGTTTCCACACTGTTCTATGAGTTTCTTTAGAGGAGATCTGGGGGTGTTCAGGTACTCATCAATAGTTTTATTCCTTAGATCATCTCCTCTGGTGAAGATTACCATCATGTACATTATGGAGTTTTGACCAAACATCTTTTGGATGGTCTTCACTGTTTCTGCTTCCTCTTTAGTGAAGCGTTGTGTTAAACTCAGCACAATAATAAACACATGAGGTCCCGGCAGAACCATTGAGATGCAGTTGCTTATTTCTCTCTGAATCTCTTCAGGACTCAGTTCAGTATCAAACAGTCCTGGCGTGTCAATCACAGTGATGCATCTGTTGTTGACTTCAGCTGTTTCTTTCTGACACTCTTTAGTAACTGACCACTGAGATACATCTGCTTTAAATGCTTCTCTGCCTAAGATGGTGTTTCCTGTTGCACTCTTCCCAACTCCAGTCTTACCCAGCAGGACAATTCTCACATCTTCTGAAACATCTGCAGGACAGAAAAGCGCATTAGATATTAAATATAACAATACAGAACAACAAACTAAATTATTGCCTAACTAATTTTATTGTAATACTGAAACAAAAATCCACGTGGGTCTAAGTATGAGGAATAACAGCAGAGCTAAAGTTTATCATGATTTCAACATTATGGTTCTTTATAAAGCACCTGAATGTATCCAACTTTACACTCTGCATATAAACTGCTACTGAATGCAGGTATGTCTACAGAGGTATGTATACATTTTCTAATTTTTACCTTGTGGGTGAATCCGTTTTATTCTCATCTTCTTAAATTTCAGAAGTTTCTGCAGCTGTACATTCCAAAATATTTCTGTGGAGAAAGATTCTCTCCTGTTTTCTTCCACCATCTCCACCAGGTTCTGCACCAACATGGACACTTGTGTGTTAGGACCAAAAAAGTCATGTCTTCCCCCTAAACTCTCAATGACAGACTTCATTGCTTCATTTAGTTCTGCTGTTCTGTGCTCTGATTGGATTATGAGGAACATTGTGTGGTTGTTGATTCTTGAACTGAATATTCTCTGGACCTCCTCCATTTCTGATTTGTCTTCATCAGTCAGTGGACCATCAGCAACAATGAAGATAAAAACATGAACTCCAGGATCACAGAGAGACACACAGCGGAAGGCCTGATTCATCACTTGCTCTTCTGAGAGACTGTGGATCAGAGCTGGAAGCTCCACCAGAGTGATCAGATGTCCACACACCTCTCCCTGCAACCTCACACACTCTGAGCTTCTGATCTTCTGATCTTCTGTCTCTGATCTTCTCTCGCTCTGGTTCAGGATCAGGTCTGATACAGAAGCTTTTAATCTGCTGTCACTTCCACACAGAACCACATTCAGCTTTGGTAAAGTGTTGATTTCCTCTGACACTGAAACACAAACATTTATTTACTTGATAACAGAACAGGGTCAATTACACAAGTCGCAATTTACATTCCGTTCAGTAACACTTTACAATACAGTTTATTAATAAATCTTTACATAGTACATAAGAGTCAGTAGTTTATATACACTGAATATATATCAGGGCTCTAAACTCTAGAGTTTAAAGAGTTTATACAATGTTTTATTAAGAACTTTAAGGAATCCTGGTTCGTTTAGAAGAGTTTATTTGCTTAATATTCTCATATATATTTGTTTTGTCCTAGTTTTAACATTTTTAAAAGTTTTATGGTATTATTGTGTTTATATGCAGCACTTTTGTTTCTTTATAGTTTCAGAGTGCTTTGTAAATAAATGATGGATGGATTGATTGATTAATTGATTGATTTGATTTTGAGTAATTTTTAAATAAGCATTTAAAGCATTACGCTTCTAAAATCCAAAGTGAAATAAAGGAACTTCACCAGTTAAATAGCCTCATTGTTAGTAACATATATATTTATATATTTACAGTAACTTTTTGCTTTTCAAAAGCCTTAAAATGCATGTACATAGATCAGGGAAATCAGTTTTTTTCTGTGGGGTCTTGCACCCAAACCCTCAAACTCAGTTAATGGGTGTAAATATATTTATATAAATATATATCTGCTGTGGAAGGTGCAGGAACATAAAATGGCCTATCAAGCTGTGTATGTGTTCATGTGTTTTGGAGGAGGCGTGTTTTTGGAGATACTCTGAAGGGAGGGTGGGATCTTTTGCTTTCAAAGTTACCTTTATATTGCTAGTGTCTTAAACATTGTCTAGCATACCTTTAAGTACTTCTTTCTCCACAAAAAGACTTAGCAAAACACAATTCTTATCTAGAGAGGTTCCCAAAATTAGGTTGATCTGACACAGAATGACCCTTTAAAAATTGTGATCTGTTATTTTGTTGGGATGTTTTTAGTGGTTCATACCAAAGTGAGGTGTCACACAATAACTGCCTAGCAACAGCCTAGCAACCAGCAAGATTACTTTAGCAACTGCCCAGTCACCTAGCAATGCCCTAACAACTGCCCAAAACACAGTAAGAACTGTCTAGCAACCACATAGTGTTTTAAGTCTTTTTTTACAGACATTTTAGAAATTACTTGCCTAAAAAAATGACAACAAGAATCTGGAAATTAAATATGGCATACATATACATTCTTGACCATTATAGAAATAAAAAAAAAAACTTACCCAAGATAGTCCTTAGCAAAACTGTTTCATTTTGTGCAGCATTACTGTCCTTGTTTTTTCAATCTCCATTATTATCAGAATTCTCCATCTCTTCCCCTGCTTTGGCTAGATCTCCAGATCTTCCCTGCTTCTTATTCACAGATGTTCCTTCATCCACCGATGTTCCTTCATCCACCGATGTTACTCCATCCACCGATGTTCCTTTTTCTACATCTTCATATAAGTCACAGATAAGAAATGTTTCCTCTTCATCCTCAAGTATTTTCCTAATTCTTTGGAATATCTCAGAGTGCCATTCTGGTTTTCTTTCATCAACATGAAGATGTCCACCTCCACATTCCTGTATTAACTGATGAATGCAGTCACGTCCCTCTTCATCACTGTCTCTCTCTTCATCAGTCAGCACTATGGTACGTTTATTTGCCTGATCACTGAATGTTCTCAGCACATGTTGCACTCTGATTCTGTCCGTCTCACTGAAGTTCTGATGCTGCAGTATGAGGATGATCACATGAGGTCCAGGAGCAGACAGATACACACACTCTCTCACTGCGTGACTGATCTGATAGTGTGAGAGGTTTGGATGAAGCAGGTGAGGACTGTTAATGACTGTGATGTGTCTGTCCTCCAGTGTTCCTCTGACTCTCTCACTGCGCTGCTCAACATCCTCTGGAGGAGCTTCACTCTCAAACGCTTTTCTTCTCAACAGGAAGTTTCCCACGCTGCTGTTTTCTGAGACGTTCTTCCCCAGCAGAATAATCCTCAAATCAGACACTGAAGCAAAGAACACACACGACAATATGAAACACACAATTCAATTTCAGTTATCATTAGTTATTATATAAATTATTATTTACAATTGTATTATATATTAATATTATTATATATTAAGCATATTATTTTATATTCATCATTTTAAATAATATCTACAGTCTACCCCATGTTAGTGTGGAAATAATTTGAAAAGTGTCTCTTTTAAAGTGTGTGTAACTGTTGTTGTATAACACTTACTGTTTGGACGATCACCATTTGGGCTTTGCCGCCTTTTGCTGACTGCATATAAAATAAAAAACACACTTTGCTATTAAACATCACATGTTTTCAAATGTTTGTATGATACCAATAAACAAACACATTTCATTCAGTGTTGAACAGTAACATCAATACAGAACTCATAAATGAACCTCTTAACCACTTCATTACTGATGACTTACTGTCAGTATAACTGCTGCTTGCAGAAATTAAATAATGAAAATGTTCATTAAAAATAAGGGAAATTTGTACTTGCTTTTATTAGTTTTTACAGTGCTCATGAGACATCTGAATTCTGCAGTGTTGTGGGTTTGAATAGGGTTAGGAAACTGTTGTAGGTGTGTGTGTGTATGTGTGTGTGTGTGTGTGTGTGTGTGCGTGTATGTGTGTGTGTGTGTCTAATAACAAATGAACTTTCTGTTCTATTACTTCATATTTTACTAGCAGGTCAGAGTACAGGACAAATGTATAGTGTATTTAAACTAAACAGTTCTAAGCAATACTACTTCAAATACCTACTTCAAATGTCTGTACATTTTTACAACATTATTCCACTGACGCTGTAGACCAGAACAATACTTTCAAATAACTAGATTTAACCAAATTCCATCAAAACAAAACAAATTATATAACTTGGGAATATAATTTATATATAGCAAATAATATAACTGGGAAACCCAAACACAACAACAGAAAGAATGTAGACCATGAGAGACAAACAGTGACAGGTGAAAACATGTTTAACACAGTCAGTGTCCACAGCCTCATGAATAACAGACACAGGAAAACATGTCTGATGATCTAAACACTGACAGCAGAACAGTGTGAAATTCCCTGACACTGATGATCACACACAGCCCAACCATAGTTTATTATATTATTTATATTAGTAGTATTTCTGCTTTCCTTTAGTAGTAATTTTGTTCTATTTAACAGTATTTTGTATGATTTGTCGTATTTAATGTACACTGTTGTGCACGGTTATGTATTGTATTATTTTCTCTATACAACTGTAAACGCTTTGGTAAATCAAAAGTACAAACATCAGCCCAGCCTGTAAAGTGGCTGAAACCGAAAGTGTTTTCAGCTTAAACGAACACAAGATGTCTGACTGAAAGTTCTTACAGAAGCGCTGAGGTTTCTGCTTTCCGCATCGACCCAATTCACTTTACACATGTTAGAATAATTATGAATAAATGTTCACTTTACACATAATTAGAATAATTATGAATAAATGTTATCACACGTTATGAAGAAACACACTTTTCATTTAACTGCAATGATTTTGTGCTAAACATACGAGAAACCTGATTTAGTGGTAAAGGTCGAAGGACGAAGAGATACAATTTAATGAATAAACTGAACAAACTAAACCTATGTCTTCACAGTATCTTAAAATATTTTAAGTATATTTATCTTTACAGTATTTAGCTTAATTAAACTGGATCTTAAGCTTGTTATTTGTTTGGTATTTTATGGTTCATATTCTTACCAGAACTGGACGCCATCTTATCTTCACCTCATCAAGCTTCCTGTGAATCGAAAGAGAAAGTGAGTTTTATTAATGGGCGGGTCGATGATGTATGAGATCAATATTCACCCCAGTTTTACACTGTTTTACAAGCTTTATTCAAATAACTCCAGATTAGATCTCAGATAAAAAATTAACTGTATGCAAAGCTGAAACATAATATTTTATTGACCACACTAAACATCATTAAACAAATTTAAACACTACTAAGAGAATGATAAAATCGTGTCTGAAACTTTGATTAATATTACCATATGCTATAAAGTATTAAACAGCTTTGACCATAACCTTTATCTATAAAAGTGTGTTATTTATCATTTATTTAGCATGAATTCTGTCATAAGTATCACATGCACTGAAGCAGAAAAATGTGTTTGTAAATAATAGTGATACAGAATATTCGCTTAAGTAATGTGTTACTAATATCTCAATTCGCAAATAGTTTGTTTTATCATCAAATATTAAAATAAATATTATTAAACGCATTATTAAACGAAGAACAGCAATATTAACTTTTAATATTAATATTAATTGTTGCTCAGTCAGTAAATTTAGGATGTAACGGTTGGTCGGTGTGTCATTTGTCCCGCCCCTCCTGCGCTGTGATTGGACGGCTGATCTCCGCTCAGCGCCTCCTGCAGGAATAATAAACGCTACAGCGCACACGCGTCCTGAGAACTGTTTCACCAACAGCAATGATGAAGAGAAGAGCTCGTTCAGAAAGAGGGATTTGACAATAATATTAAACATTTAGACTGAAACAACAGTGTGCCAACACAATGAGTTTGTTCTTTATGCAAAATAAATGTACTGTGATAAACTATATGGTGAAAAACACATTCAGCTGATCCAGCTTCACATTCACTGACTGCTCAACTCATTTCTTTGCTCAGAGCCTCTTCTGGCTCCATCTGCTGGAGTAAAACTGCTTTATTACATGTGTCTCTTCCTCATGAGAGCGACAGACTGAAGATCTTCATTGATGTTCTTCAGACGAGATCAACAGACAAACTCAGTAACATCTGATCATCAGTTATAATGTTCTGCTGGGCTTTCACTGTGTTCTTCATCAGTGGGACGGGTAAGATATTTTAAACAAAGCTTTTCTCTCTCGTGCACAGTTGCTTTAGTGGTTGTGGTCCAGTGGATTACTGGAATATTTTAACAGTTAATTTTTAACAAAGATTACTGTTCAACTTTCTCAAACAACAAAACATTTCATGTGTCCAAGACAAGTTAACAGTGTTTTTTTAATCTGAACAAACTCAGTTAATGTTCAAATGCACATGTATATGATTCATACCACAAAACAAGTTAACAGTTAATCGACACAACAGAACTTGCAAACCATCTGCTTAACTTGTGTGAAGACAGGTGGACACAGAGAATGTAATTGTTCATTAATTATTAATTATCACGCATACTTTTAAAAATATTTTGAAGGGTAAGTATAAGCTTACAAGCTTACATTGTACTTTAGTAAGTAGAAAAAACAGTTTAGTTAATTACTGAAGGTTGTACAAGTTGCCATGACAGCAGAAGTATTAGCAGCAGTATACTTATACAAAAAAAGTGTGATGATCTCAGAAGAGCTGGTGAAGGTTGGAGGTTCGTCCACCAGACAAACATCAATCAAAGGAATCATCAGTCACTGCATCTTCTTCACAGTCTGAAGATGGGATGGAAGCATGACGGGTCTTTTTCATAGACCATTTACAGCTGCTTCTGTTCTTCTGATAACAGATGAAATCAACACATGCATAACAAACAAATTTATGTTGGTGCAAATTTATTCCAGTTCTCCCCAAATGCTAAATCTGTGTGCTTGTTTTCATCTGCTCTCATGTAACACATGGATGTGGTTTGTTACGCAGTGGAGATTGAGTCTCTCCTCTGGAACATCAAGATAAATCTGTTTATCAAGATTTTATTTGGGACTGAATGGACATGTGGACTCTGATTAACTTTATACTCTTTTATTGACATACAATTTCAATGGCATTTCTGTGCACGATGACTGTACAATTACTAATAGCCAATTATCCAAAACTACCTGAGTAGTAACTCTGCAGGAGGATGAGATGATGACATAAATGTCATCTTTATAGCGGTACATTAGAGTGACATACAGTGAAACACTGACCGACAGTAACGCTGAGCTATTCCCGCTTGACGTCCATCCCGGTGCCGGTGAAACTGTAGCTTCCAGCGTCAGTCTGACGGACATTCAGAAGATCCACAGAGACAGTCTGACCCATCTGCAGACTGTATCGAGTAGATGTGATGTTTCTACAACCAAACTTTTCCTCCTCAAGGTTACAGATCTGAAGGACAACAGTCTCCTTTTCTGAAAGAAAACGTTTTTCTCAAAGTCACCCTCCGAACCTGCTTCAGTCCTGTGATGTCTGCGAGTCGAGCGACTGAATCTGCTTCTTTCACCCACAGTATCTCTTCCATCAATCACAACACCTGAAATCAACACTCAAACTGTAAAATACTGAATAACAGCTTCAGATTATAAAACCATCTGATATTTTTATGTGCGAGTAATACATATTTATATTTACACAAGAGCGATTAAAATCTTTTACCTTCAATGACGAGGAATATCAGGACAATCTCTGTGAAGAACCGCCGCATATTCGCTGATGTAAGAATATTATAATTAATTTTAATAATATTTTTAACGTCTATATTGCTCTTCGATGCACACGTGTAAGACTGAAATGAACGAGAAGCAGGTGTTGCAGGAGCGTGTGCGTCACAGGAAATGCTATAACGTGATTGGTCGAGTTTATTGTCCCCGCCCACCAATCTCAGGTGTGTATAAGCAGGCTTGAGAAATGATTTTAAAGTGAAAGTAGATGTTGAAGAGTTATTGCTGATGTACTCTTTATATATAACATTACAGTTTTAACATAACAGCGGTAACATTATTAGAGAGGAAGTTCTAGCGGGTTCTGGAAGGTTTTATTCGCTCTGAGCTGCAGATATTGTCATTCGTTTGTGTGACATTGAGTTTATTTAAGCGTGATATTTAAAATCTTTCTTATCAATCTTGGTATATTATATGCATGTTTATATGCATGATATATGCATATGCATATGCATGTTTTAAATTAGTGGTGGAGGTCATCTTATGATTTTTTCTGACCATATTGACATTTGTTCACGCAAACAAAATGTTACCAAGAAAATAAGTTTATTCTTTATGCTGCAATCAAAAGTTCATGGATGAAGAGAAACACAGAGAGAATCAAACATCACTTCACACGCATGTGTGATTCCAGTTACTGAACCACATAACAGTAAATCTCATCATCTCTGCACACATGCACGTTTGACTAGTGTCAGCAGACTGTGACTTCTCATGTAACAAATAAATTGCATAATGACTGTCGAAATGTAATTCTCTCCTATTTCATTTTGTTGAAACAGCAGAAACAAACATGTTCCACTTGTGTGGTAATCAAACTTTACAGATGGTCATTTTCAATGGGATTAACTACATTTAAGCTGTATATTTCAAACCTTCTTGTTTATATGTGTCTCTAATACAACAGCAGTTCATTTTAACCTGAAGCATTCACTCACATCGGAAAACTCGTGGTTAAATGTGTACAGTGACTGATTATACGGTGAACACACTGTAAACACAACATTGTGTACATCTGTTGTGTTTAACAGCAATATAACCTGAAACAAATCAGGTTTATAACTTAATGTAAAGCAGAAAAAGATGATGATGATGATGATGAGTGTGTCTGTGATGTGATGAACTCAGTCTGCAGCAGTGACTGTTTAAAATTTAATCACATTCGTCCGTCTATTTCAAAACCACAAACGCAAAATTATAAATCAAAGCAATAAAACTAAATATCTTCTGCTATAACACAAAGCAAAGACTTTAAGTTTCTCTTTCACAACTTCACTCAAAGCAAAACTTCCACACTTTAAATCAGATTTAACTGGATTGACTGGTGAGTTTAATTCTACAAACGTTTTACAGCCAAATCCTATTAAATGTCATATAACCAAATGAAAACGTGGGTTTTCTCA
>JAZGTK010020541.1:0-10947 GCA_036877625.1 Ambastaia sidthimunki
AATTATAGAGTCAAAATCAAACCAAGTTGTGTTTTAAAACACAACACCGTTTGGTGCTAACTCGCAGTAAATGGCATCACAGAGTTAACCGGTATTTTTGGTACTGATATGCGAATGGTACATTTGTGCATTAACTGGTAAAGTCATTCTGGTAATTTGTTGGTAAATTACCAGGATTACAATGTGAAAGAGGCTAATGAATCTTTATTTGTAATGCATTTTTTGTAATTACAATTTTTTTCCAGTAAAAGTGGTTATAGCACAGAAAAAAAAAAAACTTAATTTCAGAAGTGTCAGCAAGCATAGTGACCTTATTAACAGTTGTTAAACACTAACATTCGTTGAAATATAATAGTACCTATTAATGGAACATTTGCTTTTAAAATATGGAATCAAAATGTGCCACCAGAGGAATGCTGAACAGCTCGTAACACAGCGTGATCTAACAGACTGCATTCTGAGCTGGAGAATGCTGGCAAGTTGAAAGGAAAAGACGGAAGGTGTCTGCTGATGGCAAAGACTCATGATTGGCACATCTTTGGGTTGGGGTTAACAAGTTTTAATAAGTGGCCCTCACTATCTATCTCGTTTCCCAGATCTGGACATGGTTGTCCATCATAAAGCTTTGTATAATATATACTGATATGCTGTTGCCAATTCTGAGTTTTATGTTTATGTAGCCCATTCATGCATCCAGTTTGAAAATGTGGTAGAAGGAGTCAGGAAAAGATACTGGCGTCTACAAGACGAACCAATTTCTCAGTCAGCAGAAAGTCTTTGTCTCCCCCAACTTAAACGTCACAATTGTTTCAGCAGTTGCAATCCAAGTAATGTCTGCAGCAATGAAACCCAGCAGCACAAGCATCCAAGCAGTTGTGGGTGTAGGTCTGAAAAATGGCTTTCCTGAGTGAGCCATTTTATACAGACCTTCATTTCACAGTGTGTTCCGCTGTGAATTTCCAATCGCAACTTGAGCAGCCCAATGGGATTTTTTTCCCAGGACTTTTCACATGAACCTATAACTGAGAACCAGGATCCCTCAGGAGAAATCTGGGTTTAAACGCCTTGTCCTGGATTTTATCCGTTGGAAGTTGATGGTAATAAATGAGAGTTTGCAGCCAACTGCTCCCCGTTGAAATACCACTGACACTTTTAGGAAGGCTTTTTGACAGAGATGTGGAGAGCCTCTTTTTTAAAGATATTATTCAAAGATTGTTCCTACAGCCGTGAAAGTAAAGAACAATCTTTAATCTATACAATCTATATTTCAGCAATGCTCATTGGCATTAAGAATAGTTCAGCCAAAAATGAGCCCATAAATTAGGCATCCTAGGTATATATATCATTCTTCTTTATCACTTAGTTAATATGTATTATGTTAACATATTACTTCTCTTTTCGAACAAAATGAACTGGAGTTGTATGGTTTACCATTATGGGTGCATTTTTAAAGCTTCAAAATCTTGGCCACAATTTAAAGCCAATACAAAGATGCAAAGAGCCAGAGTATTATTTATTATAACTCCAATTGTCATTGGATGAAAAAAGAGAGTCATATACACTTGTATATACCTTGAGGGTGAATAATGTATGAGCTATTTTTTATTTTTTGGGTGAACTATACCTTCAAAATTCTGTGTCAGTTATTTGTACGATTTAAAAGTGTGGGCAAGATTTTAGAAATGCTGCATTGCCTAGCTACCCTAACCCCAACCCTAACTGTAGCAAAAAACAATGGCTGAATGCTATTGGTTAACTTTGTGTTTGCCTGTGCAGCAATAGTCATTTCATAGACAGAGGAAGTCATAACATGCTTTAGTTCTTTGGAGTAATCTGCACAGATGAATTGTGGAACGTGTATGGAGCCATGGGGCCAGTCTCTGTTTCACGCTGACTAAACTGACCTAATTAACAATCCATTATGTGGATTCTGAGCACTGTAGATTCATTGTTATGTGACTATGAACAAAAGACAGCAGGGTTATTTCATTATGTCATAAATCCACATTTTTATGGTCCTTACTTTTGCTGAAATAATCACTGGGGTTTCTATTACAACTACATAATTCCTGGTCTTTAACAACCTTTGGGATCTTCTCAAATCACAACTGCATAACAGCAACATAATTATTCTAAAATACAGAAACAAATAAACCACAGATCCACAACTACAGGGCTCTGCATTTGATTTAAAACTTGGAGAACACCCTAAGGCAGTCTGTAACATATCGTTTCAACTGATTGAAAATGGCCTGCCCAATAGCTTCAAGAGCTGAAGTGGGACATTAAATCCCAGGGCAGAGTTTTGGCAGATGTCTTCATCCTATAGTCTGAGGCTTGAGCAATTATATCACCTTATTCAGCCTGCAGCATGCACACTTCTGTCCTAATGAAGTCCTATCATACATCATCAGGAGCTGTGCTGACTAAAGCATGTTAAGAGTAAGAAATCTCTCAGACTGCAGTAATAACTACTCCCACTACCAAACATTTCCCAAAATGTGATAGTAGCATCAGGGAAAAGTAATTTGTGGATTTTATGTTTCTTAAAATATAGCGTTTAAGTTTATAGTCCTGAAATTCAAAAGACAATTAGTATCCTTATGTAGTCCTTACGTAACAACAAAATACATTTCAAGTCAGATTGAAACAGAAGTTGTGATGGTCTTCTCTATTGTGATGTAGATACAAATGAAATGGTTCTGGAAGTAGAGAATGGATGGGATAGGATGGGATGCTTCGTCCTTCAAAAACTGATTGGATCGCTTGAAGTTGGAGGGATAGAAACTGCCTGGCAATTAGACAATATAGTCCTGCCCTTATGCTGACACGTCATCAAGAGAAGAGACGGCATTTGATGTGTTTTTTAATGATTACAAGGGCATATGAATTAAAATAATGACGTGCACACAGAAATCATTTATAGGAAACACTGCAATAAGACTTTACAGGTATGAGTGGAAAATGACCCTTCTACATTACCCTCCTACAAACTGACATCATCATCACTTAACAGCTCTTTATCTATCACATTTAACTTTAGCACTCTGTTTGTTTAGTCTGTTTGTTCACATGGAAACATGACATGACAATTTAGGGCGAGTAAATTATGGGATAATTTTCATCTTTGAGGAAACTATTTCTTTAAGTTCTCTAAAATTTTAGCAATGCTGGGGTGTATATTTATCAAGTTAAATCATTTTTACAGTGTTCAGATCAGAAAAAAACATTTAAAAAACATTTAATAGTTGAAGAAATTAAAAACTGAACATACCTTGGTGCTAGCCACTCCAATTTCTGGCCCAGCATTTATGTGAACACCACAATCTGTTTCTCTTGATATAGAGCTGCCCACAGTGTTAGTAATGCCTACAGTAAGAGCGCCTCTCTCCTTACAGTAGCGCAGAGCCATCAGACTGTCTGCCGTCTCACCTAGACACAAACATCAGCATTCAGATGTCCGTCCCGTCTCCAGAACACAATATACAGGTAGAGGCACTCAAGCCGACCTGATTGGCTGATGAAAAAGCACACATCATCTCGGAACACAGGTGTGTTCCGATCCAGGAAATCACTGGCCAGTTCCACCATGACAGGAAGTTCAGTTAGTTCTTCCAAAACCTGACGAGTCTAAGGAGAAAACAAACAATGATGTGTTTCTAGCGTTATGGTACAAGCCTAAGGGTGCATGATCAGCACTGATTATAGGTTTAACTACTGCCTGATGATGGTGTTCAAACATCAGATCAATTTGAAATTGTGCATCTACTGTATGTCATAATGTGTCTCTGTGTTTGCTTTATAGATGTACACACTGCAACTCCAGCATGATAACTGGTCCCACAGGCAATCATGATGAGTCTGCGACACCTTTGGATCTCTTTAATGTGATCTTTTAGTCCTCCTAAGGTCACTGCATAAATACAAACACAAAAATAATATTTGATGGTGCCCCACAATTCATTTGGACTGCATGGAAAAGAGCACCTCAGACCATCTGCTAGACTTCAAACTTACATAAAAAAAAAGAAAAGTTTGTGGATGTAAGGATTTGTGGACATAAATGAAGACAATTTTGGGTGAACTATCCCTTTAAGTACAGAAACAGTATTTCTAGTAATTTCATGGACAGAGGTTTAACTAGTTCTCCTGAAATCTTACTCACTGCCCACAAGCCCAGTCTTACGGATTATGATGCATCATAAAGTCAACTGCTGGTAAATGTCAACACAACTTTCCCAGGAAACTTGAATCCTGTCTTGGTGTACAATAATACCAATTTACTTGTTAGTAAACAAATGGGCTCACCTGTGTTGTTCTCAAAATTCACTCTTCCCCTCATAGTGTTCACCACAGACTCTGGCTGCTCAAAGATCTCTTTCTGCATGAAGGAACTGAAGTTACCTGTTTTTAAAAGAAAGAAGCAGAGACAAGGTAATGTCTTAAAGCTGGAGACTCTAACAAACTATATGCTCATGATAAACTAGCTGTTCCATGTCAAAAATCAAGCTAGTGTTGAGGACGGTTGCTGCGTGTTCCTAATAGTTGTTTATGGCCCTGAATCTTTGTGGTATTCTGATCCTTAAAACATATCTTGGGTTACTATATCAGTGCAAGTCACTGAAATGATTTTGCTCGTTTTATCATGCACCAGGAAAAATAAAACTCGCATAGCTTGTGAAAGTAATAACCCAGACTCAATGTCTCACATCTGTATTACTGTATTAACTGAGGCAGGACAATTTCATCACTAATTTTACTGACTTTACAGTAAAGTCTTAATTTTTGGGGGAATTTAAAAGGTAGGCCCATCCCATCATACACACAACATTGAGTGAACCAGATGTTAATATGCTGAGCCACTAAAAAGCAAAGATATTTATATTTTCAAGAGTATAAGTATTTATATTCTTATAAAATAAGAAACGCATTCAAAAGTAAGAATCTAAATAAATTCTGTTTAATACACAAAGAAGATTCTGGTCTTGCAAGATGAGTGAGTTTTTAGCTGGTAAGCATTATATTGTCACAACCTTCTTCTGTAGTAATGAAAGTTTTCAATAAGTGCCAACTTGGAGCAACAGATTTAACAATAGATCCAGTAAAAGGTCGGGAGGCGGGGTGATGCAGGAGGAGAAGATACAAAGAAAAAGATATAAAACAGCATAAGCATCTAAAGTGTTGTACTACCCTCTAGTGGTCAAAAGGGGAACAAGCTTCTACTCTCCAATTTGAAATGTGCCACGCAGCTAAAGTTGTCCTTTAGCTAAGGAGAAATAAGAATCATTTTCATATATTTCAGGATTCCAGTCAACAACTGAAGTTAAAAGAGAGTGGATAGCACTTTATTTTACAGCTCTGTTCTACATGTACCTACGCTGTACATATGCTGTATAACCAATTTCTTGGTACCAACCCTGAACCTAACATTAAACATAAACAACCTTTTGTGTACTTAGTGTACTTTGTTTGTACCCAACACAATACTGGTAACTACATGTACTTAAGTGTACTGCACTGTAAAATAAAGTGCAACCAGAAAGTGTCTATAAAGTGACATTTGATGGTAGTCATATTACACTTTGATTTCTGAATAGTATTTCTAGCAAACTATTACTACTGATACAACTTACCCTGGGCCCAGTTTCATGAAAACATTTCGTGTTAATTTTAAGGTGAACTCTTATTGACACATGGATTGCAAGAAAAAAACCTAAGCGTCCACTAAAGTAGCTTTAAGGCTGTCACTAAATATTTCTCCTTAACTGCTTAAATGTTCCCTGAAGTTCTGTTATACGTTGCTACAAAGTCCTTAGTAAGGGTTTCACCTTTAAAAAAGACACAGCTCCCTTAAGCCTCAAACATGATGGCTGATTTCATGTTAAGAGAAGAGGAATACAGAGTGCATTTTCAGAGTTCAAAATACTTCTTAAATTGTATTAAACTATGTTCACTACTTTTATATCATTATATATCCAGGCAATCAGGTAAATCAGTTAAACTTAAATATAACACTGCTTTTCTCTAATTCCTTTTCATGGTTATTTGGGGTACAAATTTCAGTGTAATAGAATAAAAATGATGTACTGTCACTTTGCAACAATAGAAAAGTGTTGGTGATTCATCTGTATGTTCTCATTAGTGGTGAACACATTTATTGTAGTAGTTGTGATCATTAGGGTGGCTGTGACATGAGTAAACATACAGTATGTGTTTATAAAGACTGTTTGAGTCACTGTATGTGCGAGTAAAACCCGGCGTGTTTTCTTAAATCACATGTGAGTGTATGCCTCAGTGATTCATAACTATAGCAACCGCTTCTCTGTTGCCATGGTTTGACAGAAACCATCACAAAATGCTTGTAAAAAAACTGGGGTAAAGGTGACTGTTAAGCTGTTTGTTGCAACACTCCTAAAAGGAATCCCTGCCCTCAAAGATTTTTCCCTCAAAGGGATACCCTTACACCTGACCTGACACCCTTCACACCATAGATATCCAATCCAATCTTTACACAACTCAATTCAACACGTACCAAATATATTCAAATATTTTATAGTTTCACTTTTAAGAGGCTTGTTTTGTTTTAAGGTTATTTAGGTTAAACCGCACCATTTGTGCATGTGTGTATGTTTATCTGGAATTACAGTTTGGGCTTCTCTGTAGACCTAGACAAACCAGCTCAAGGTTTTGCACAGAATTTAATGAAAGAATGAAATGTACATCATACTCTGACAAAAAACATTTTTCACATTTATTAAAAAACCCATTTCATGCCCATTAACAAGTTTATAATTGTATTTTTGGAGTCTGCAAGAATAAAATTATCCTTTAATGATGTAGAAGAACACATTGAAAAAAAAAAACACATTATTAGTGGTGCTTGCAAACTTGTGAAACGTCATCAGTCACTGCCAAAGTACTGTTCCAGTTCAAAGGTCACATCTAGCCAAGTTCACAAATCCCCAGATGTGTTCTTACTCCACCCCTGTTATCGAGGATGCATCGGAAGGTAACTTGTATGGGCTTTAGACAGCCTAGTATCCCAAAATGCATTTAATCTCAGATGCAGCTGAGGAAAAAACCCACATAATGTTCAAAATACTACGGTTGTTGTGTCACAAAAGGTAGTTTTAAAAGTTGTTTAGGCAAGAATACGGTTGTTTAAACCTAAAATCTGTGGCCAATTTATAAACATAGTGCCCAATTTAAAATTTGCTCTGACATTTTCAGAGGTGTGGGTTCCAAATGATAGCGGGGCAGTTAACACTGGGTTAGTTTCTCTGTGGTTAAACATGAGATAATTCATTTTATGTATCTAACAATTTTTGGTCTCATAAATCTATTATTATCTGCTCCAAGGCAAATTGTTTAGGGCAAAGTTAAGTTTCATAAAAAATTTTAATTAAATTTTCCTGCTGCGGTCTTTATATCTTTGACTGAATGTTTTGCTCGACTCTATTTCTGATTATACAAACATAGTTGTGTTGAACATCATATTTCAACCTTTTCTAAATGCAATGAAGATTATCAGAGTAGGCAGGTGCTGCACAAACCTTTAATATTTTTTAATGAAAACGAAAAAAAACAGTTGCGTTTTATATTATGTTGTTTAATTTTAAATATACATTTAAGTAAAGATAAATAGGGTTGCTTGTATTCCCACGACAAGCTGAGTGATGGCATCAAGTGCTCTGCTGTTTGCAAGCACCACTAATATTACTCTATTGCATACTACTGTTTCTGGCTAAAACATTTTTTATGCAACTCGCCCTGCACCATTTGTGGTAGACCCATAAAAAGGGGTCATATTGACTGGCTTATTGGTTAGACGTGTGCTATAACTTTTATAAGTGACTGATGTACAATGTTATTTGGCCGAAAATTCAACAGACTTTGGCCAGATCTTTGTGATGTCATAGCGCTGCATCAGAATGTCATAGAGACTTGGGGGTGGGCTCATAGCACTCAGCTTAGCAAGCAACCAGCAACCAGTTACAGTATCTTAGCAAACACCCCACTAACCTTTATTGAAAAAAAAAAAAAAAGAGACCACCCTCTTGTCTTCACGTTGTTCTGATGCCTCTCACATTTGACTCAGACTGGCAAGTAGTCTTTAATTATTACCATGAAAACTGTTAAGCTATACCCTAGCAACCATTTAGAGCACCCTAGCAGCCAACATAAATAAGCTATATCTCAGCACCAGAATATCATAGTCTCTTTTGATTCAAACACGCATCCGTCTAGTTAACTGTCTAGCTACACCCTAGCAACCATTTACTGTACCCTAGCAACAATGTAATGAAATGAATAAGCCATCTCAGCATTCGAACATTGTGGAGACATGTGAGTGGGTTTATTTGATTTTGCACCCAGCATATATTTAGTTTATCTGTCATGCAGAAATCATGTTAGCGTCATGTTACCATTATGCTAAGTCATGATAGCATCATACTAAGCATGATGCTAGCATGATACTTGCATAATATAAGTTGTGTTAGCGTCATGCTAAGGTATGGTATACTGGTAAATAAATCGATGAGGTCTCCAGAGTGACCCTTACCCTTCATGATCTGCTGCAGCTCCATCTGAAGGGTCTGTATGGCTCGGGCCGGGTGGTCTCCCGCTGTGCGCTTGATCCGATGGATGGAGAGACGTCCATCACTCACCGCTGCAATATCATCATCCTCCAAAAAGATGACCCGATTGGTGTGTTCAATAACAGCACTAGCGGGACATTAAAACCAGTCATTTTAACGCCATTTAAACTGGCTTTCTATATAATACACTCAAATATTTAATATTTAAAAAATACGTGTTTGTGTGCTTGTCTGACATACAAACACAGTCAACAGATTTAACAGTTATTGTTTAGAAATGCCCAATATATTTCCAAACCAAATACAATAATAACAGAATTTATTTTTCCAGTTGGAACTGTATATATTATGTATATAGTATGTATATATTCTTTCTGTGTGAAGTTACAGACGTGCACCAGAGCGAGACCAATCATTAGCCCCTTTTACACATGCTGTCTTTACAAATTACTGATAACAGATCATGTGTGAATGGTTGTGTTGTTAGTCATACGACAAATCGATTTTTAGTGAAGCTTTGTATCAATGTTTGATTCGTTCTATTAAAAACGTGACCAGCGACGTCCAAAGCTTCGTTTCACAGACACTTACGTTACTGCTTTGTAGTCTGATTCAAAGGTTTAAAAATGCTTGTCATACGGCCCACCATCGGGGGCTGTATTGTGGGAGTTTGGGAAAGTTTATTGTTGTGAGACTTTGTCATGGAATCTGTTGCAACGAGAGGGCAGTCTGAAAAGTGGAACACTTTCATTTGATTTGTCGTTTGATGTGAAGCTTAATATTTCTGAGTTGAATCACACTTTTTACAATTATTATGCAACTATACAGCCCTAGACAAAGGCTATGGTTTTAGTGCATGCTAGACCACTTCATAATAACTACTAAAGGAATTGTGACTGATGCAAATATGTCTCCTAGCAGCTGGATAAAATAATAATGCTTCAACCATGTTGTGCTTCAATGCTGTTGTAATTGGCAATTATGTAAACTGTGTGTGTGCACTGAAGCACTGATTTTGAAGTAACTTGATGTGCTAAATTTTATTACCAGTTGTTAGCTGCTAGTTAACCAACTTGGCTATATGCTTATGGTCATATCACCCTGATCACACCCGATCTTGTCTGATCTCTGAAGCTAAGCAGGGTAGTGCCTGGTTAGTACATGGATGGAAGACTGCCTGGTGTGTGTGTGTCGCATACTGAAGCGTTCTAGGATCTTTAATGTATCTGATTGGTGCTAGTTTGTTGCTATGTTGTTGCGATGCACCAGAAGTCACAATTTAAAGGGTTATTTTGCAAAATTTTGTACCGGGGGCATGCCTTCGAACCACCCTTAGAGTTGCTATGGTTTCCGACACAGCACCGCTGCTACAAAAATTTCTAGGGGAAACGCTGATGTAATTAATATATTGATTCACTGGTAAGGTGCTACGTGCTAACGCAGGTGCTAACGCAGAACAGGATTACAGGTAAATATTTTTGTACCAATACGTGAAAGGCAAGTCGTCAGTTAAAACAACAAATTTGTGTATTTACATAATTTACTGGTAAATTACCAGGATTATTGTGTGAAAGGGGCTATTGTGTATTAATAGGAAGGAAGAAAACGGTACAGACCTGGCATCTGAGGCAAAGTAATATTCCACAGCTTTCTCATCCACAGGAAACAGACATGTGTCCTGATCCATCCTAGGCAGAGTGTTACAACCCTTTTTGTCTTTGCCAGCTATTTGAAAGATACAACATTATATTTTCAATTTCATTTTGGATAACTTTAACTTTATAATTATCTTGTTAAACTTTAACATTATAATTTATAACCGTTCTTTTGTACATTGTTTAAGTTTAACAGGTTAATTATAAAAACCAAATAATACATAAAAACTGCTCATACACTGCATGACCACAAAAAATGTTATTTATTGTGCACTTCCTTGCTGCCATTTTTTAAATCCTCATTACTTTGTGTTTCTAATGCAACAATCACATTTTTGTAAAATTGAAGTTGCCTGTGCCCTCAGAAAGTACGAAGGGCTCTATTGTTTTCCTCAGGTATTTTTTTTTTTTTCCCCTCAAGATTTTCAGGGCCTTAACATGCTTAAAAACTCCTGGGCAGGGGGGCTCAGTAGCACCCCGTGGTACAGGGCACAAAGTGATGGTGCATATATCAAACATACATGCACGCACCTGTACAAAACTGAGTACATGTATCTGTGGACGAGAACAACTTTTGCACTGACATCGCTTAGAGCCCCAACAGGAAGTCGGCTATTTTGGACTGCATGTTTTTGTCAATACCAGGCTCTGAATTTTTAAATACCCCTCCTAGGGGATTTATGGGATTGTCA
>JAZGTK010020542.1:0-10947 GCA_036877625.1 Ambastaia sidthimunki
AAGTTCATTTGTTAAATCTAATGATCTGATGATTAGCAAAAAAGATTAGTTTGTTCTTCTGACACAAATATCTGTAGGGTTCTTTCCTCCTGTATGATTTTGTATCGCTCTGTGATGTAACTTGTGTTGCTTCATGAACCTGATACTCATCCCATGAGCTTTATCTAATTGGACCTTCTATTAAAATTAAGGTGGAATACTGAATTTCATGTTTCATGTTGTGTTTGACATTCAGAATGACCAGAACTGGTTCAAACTGATTTGTACGTGTTGAACGTCACATACAGACATGAGAAAACATCAGGAATGTTGGTCTGTTGGAGTAAAACTCTCTAATTATCGAATTATTACACTGTTTTAGACGCGTGTCAGACTGCAAATTCTTTGCCAGGAATGCTGGGGTTGTCACATCTCTGAGCGCCAAAATGTTTTAGACTTGAGAGAATGCAGAACATTTTTGTTTCCCCCATACGAACGTGTTAGCGACGCTAATCGCTGTAGTCATTAGCACGTCACCTGGCCGCGTGCAGGAAGCGGCGAGAGATTTCACTGCATCCATCCCCTCTGTATGATGTGCAGCATTTATACATCATCCAGCTAGGTAACAATGTGAACGGGTTGCTATGGTAACACAGCAGCCAGTAATCAGGAGCGTGGCCTGAGGTTAGCTGCAATTATTCTCCTGGAGCTGTTTTGTGTACAGTTACACCTACACAAACGTGATCAGGTAGATGATGTTAGTCTGGATCCTATAGCAATAATTCCTGCAAAGTGTTTTTTGCTTTCTCAAGACGAAAAACACGTTGCCCGTGTTCACTGACATGATGCTCGGCTGTGGCTGGTTGCTAGGGTGTTGCTATGCTAAGATTTTAGCATGTTGTTAAGTAGTTGTTGCTACAGTGGGTTGCTCCTTACTGATCCAAGTCTCTAGACATGACTAGACATGGTTTTATAAATGAGTGTTTTGCATGTGGTTTAAGCTCATTGTTCCCTTTTTACAGTTTGTGTTCATGTTTTGGATGTACTAGGGCATTTAGATTGATTCAAGTGTAAAGTAAAGCTAAATGAAATTAGATAACGGTGATAGACACACGGAAGAAGATGAACTTGATTCCTGCAAGGAAATTTCTCCAAGCTTTAAAAAGATCCCACTGATAAAGTCAAACTGGTTTATTTACCTCTTTCTCATGCGTGATTGACCTGAAACCACAATGTAAAACGTGTTGTTTACAAGACTACAATATACTGAAGTGAAACACATGCATTTAGTTTCTTCACACAGTCAATCTTTGGGACATCTAATTTATTTAAGGTTTTACTCCTGGTCCAAGCCAACACACCGAAAAAATGGAGTCAACCATCGCTCAAAAACTGCCCGACAGCCGACCATCGACTTGATGTGTTCCGGGCTTTACAGCCACCATATATTTACTGCCAGCTCAACAGATATTCATTCTCAGACCTCAGAACAGTCCCATGCAGCCTGCTGGCCCAAGATGTTTACAGTGAAGAAAAAGAAGCCAGAGAAAGACTCTCTTTGTGTTTCCTGATGCATTGACATCCACAGGCTGTAAATGAACAGAACAGGGGCCCTTCATTTGCATGGGCTCCTGGGAAAAACATTTAGAACTAAGTAACTAAGTTGGATTGTGGTTCCAGAGGAAAGCTTTATTATTTACAGGTTGTTCTCATGTTTGGGATCTTTTTATCTTACAGTTATTGTTTTAAAGAGATAGAAAAGAATGAGATTTGTTTACATACAGTTGGAGAATAGAGCTGTAAAAATAGCATTGCTCAGAGTCTTATGTTGAAATCTCAATTTGTTTGCAGGTTTGGGTGTAATTGCAAATCTGAGCACAGTTTGAGACATTATTAATATCTTCTCTGAAACTGTTTAGCTCTTTGTTTCCTTGCACCCAGTTTATCGAACACGGTTGTGAGATGAATAGTTTCCTGTCAGAACATCTGTATAGCCCTCAGAGTTTTTTTACTTGTTTATGTTATGACAGTATTGAGCAACTATGTCACATTGCCCTTGTGGGTTTTAATATGTATTTTTTTTGTCTTGTTCACAAGCTTTATTCAAATGATCTTTATTTGTAATTTATTTGAAAATTAAAAATGTATCAAATTTACATTTTGGATTTTTGGATATGCCTGCAATTTTCCTGCAATTTTCTTGCAATTTTTCTGAATATCCTGACACGAATACAGCATATTACAGAAGTGAATTGCGTTAAAAATACTGTTGTTCTTACTGTATTTTAATAAACACTGCTGGAGGTCAGTGTGTGTGTGTTTTAAAGACCCTCTGCTGTGCTTTTCCATTTATTATTTTGCTTCAAATGTTTTTAGGAGGCTGTTTCTTGTGAGAGCCTTTACTGCTGGTTCAACTCAAGCAGCAAAAATAGCTCTCTGATAATCTGCTTTTTTCTTCTTGGTTGTTTTTTAGAGAATGGAAAGATGCCGTTTTGGTTAAACTGTGGGAACCAGGAACTTTTTTAAAAAATCTGAATTCCACATGTGGCACATAGTGATCTCTGACACGTGACCCTCATGTTTTGGCTCTCATAACAGCAGAAAGACATGTGATGTGACCAGTGACATGCCCCATTTGCAGGACTGTTTATCAGGAAAACATTTCTCTGCCGAGCTCAACCTAAAACTTCCTCATTGCTTAATTATTGATCGTTCGAACAACCACTTTTTGTCCGAACTTTTTGTTCCGCCATAGAGGAACTTGGTGGTTATTTTTAGTTTTTGTTTCAATTCAAAGTCACTGTTAGTTTCAAGGTCACTTTTTATTGGTGTTGACAGATAACAGGAGCTCAAAACGGACCTTAAAAATAACATGCTTTTCACTTCTGCAAAAGAGAGTATATTTACCAGCACAAAATTAGCATGAGCTAGTAATTTTAGCATTTCGTTACTCGGTGAAATGTCGTTTCTGTGTATTTGCATTTCTAGTGTCCCTGAATGAAATTGAGCTTGAAGCCCCGACCTACTTCTTCCATTGGTTACACAAACAGTTAGCCACGCCCCAAACCCACATCTTTGTGCCATCATTGAGCACCGTTGAGCCAGTGTAGGGCTGGTCAGAATGCTACAAAATGAATGAATACAGAATGCTACTGTTGTAATTTATGACAATTCATGTTGTACTTTTTCTCTCCCTTAGTTATTGGCAGCAACAGCCCGACTGAAGGCCATCGTGGTGATAGGTTGAGTCGTGGAGCCAGATTCAGCAATAAAAGTCACTCTGGATTAAATGGAAGAGGCTCAGGCCGTCGGCCACTGCATTCCAAACCACAAGGTATAGATTTGCAAACATAAAAAACACACATATATGTATATACAATGCATATGCAATTCTGCATATACATATACAATTCTGCAGTGTTGCTTGCTGCTTTTGCAAAGCCACTTTACCAGAATTTACCAGAAGTGAACTTGCGCTAAACCACACTAACACTACATAAGTGCAATTTCCCTTTTATAAGAAGCACTGAATGCTAAAAGTGCCCTTCACAGAACTCAAGTGTGTGTGACTACTGATTAACGCTTTAATGATGTATGTGTAACGCGTTCAAAATGTCCTTCAACCTGTTTTATCACTAATCAAGATTGGCTGTGTTTAAGAAAGCACGCGTGATTTTACAGAAATGAGCATCACCGATAAACTTCTGTGAAATTTCTTTGGAAAAACTTAAGTACACTTAAAACCAGCCCTAAAACTCTTTTTCAAAGGTGTAACGGCAGCCTTCTGTAATTTTCCTTTTTGAGCTTTGTGATATCTTCACCCTGTCAGACCGACTGAGATTAACTGTGATTTGCTCACAGCAGGTAGATACAGACTCACATGCACTCCATCTCACCTTGACTAGTATTATCAGGTTGCCAGGCAACATGCTTTAATGAAGCTTTGCTGCCCCCTTGTGGTGGAAACAGTTTTAGCATCAGTTGTAGAGATTCTCCCATAGGTTTTCACTGAAATGATTACCTGTTTCTGTAACTGCTGCACTACAGCATAAGCGTGAGTTTGAGATCAATCCCTGATGTTCTGCAGTGCCTCCGAAACCAGCGCACCTTAGCAGTCCGGTGACGGAAGTGTCCATTCCGCTGGGATCCGAAAACTTATTCCTCAAACCCAGTATGGAGGGTGGAGTGGAGGGAGCTGTAGGAAAGGGCAGAGTGTCCAACCTCATCAGCCACTTTGAGGACAAAAGGTAAAAATCCAATATCATATTTATTCTTTGATTTGTATTGAAGCGACTTACAAGTCCCCTTAGATTCTAAGTCACTTTGGATAAAAGCGTCTGCTAAATGCCTAAATGTAAATGTATTGGTACAACCTTCTAGACCTGCCCTCTGTGTTACTAGACCTTCAGGTTTTTAAGTGAAGCTTTATTTAAAGTGACACGTTTTGTCACTTCACTGGTGATGGGCATTTCAGTTGCCCGCACTGGAATCGAACCATCAGCCGTCTGATTACAAGCCTGACTCACTAACCAGTAGGCCACAATTGCCACACCAAGAGCAAACCAAACTGTAGTTGGTGTAAATGTATTGGTCCGGCTTGTAACAGGTCAGTGAGGTGTGGTTGACATAAACAGTCCCACTTGAATGACTGTATGTTTCTCTTGATGTTAAAAATATTTTGTGAAATATATTTAGAGTCACTGTGCAATAAATGTCAGGTATGGGAAGTGGTTAAGTCAATACTGAAAAAGTATTTGCTTGTTTTTTGGTGTTATACAGGAAGATCAAAAAGCAGAAGCTAGTTATTACTCTGGTAACCATCTGATGTTTCTCAACATGTGCGTTGTGAAGAGAAAGGGTTTAACATAAGCAGTTTATTTTGTATTTATCTAAATTAACCTAAAAGCAAAAGGTAAGATTCATTTATCATTTATGTGTAGCTTGTAAAAGTCCATTTGGTGTTTGATTTTACAAGATTTCTGTCCTTCTCTAAAACTTCAGTCCAAACTGTTTTGAAAGCGCTTGAAGCTGTTGTAATTCGTATTAAAACGAAGAGTTTGCAATACTCTGTACTCTGTCATGTCTTGCTGTATATTTTTGCCCGATGTTCAATATAATTCTTTATTCTTTTCTATAGTATTCATTAATTGCAACTCAGTATTTTTATCACTATACTGTACTGATGGAACTAAGATTGTGATGAATATTTGCAGTCATACACAGAGAACATCCAATCAAATTTCAGAGCAGGAAGCATCCAGCTTGGAATCTGATTGGATGAGCCACGTTATTAGTCAATGTATTGTTTTGCCTTATGTGGCATAAATATCCACTAAAATAATTTGTTGTTTAAAAAGTTTTTAGCTCAGCAGATATTTGTAGGTTGAGGACTAGCTAATCTCATACGGCACCATATGGCTTCTGTACCAAAACAGGCTAAACTATAAACCTCAGTTCCTCACAAATAAGTCGCTTATCCTGTTTTTGTGCTGCTTTTGAGCCATTGTGTTTCGTGTGGGCCAGAATCTGTTGTGTGACCAGGTTCAGGAATTCCTCCCGGCTTTAGCGCTACTGTAAGACAGCATAAGCTAATGGAGTTAGCAGGGGGCTGATATCTCCAGCAGCTGCCTGGTCTTCTGATCCACACGCTCTCAAATGCTAATGTTGGTGCCGTGACCCTAAACAACTGCAAGGGGTTATTTTACAACTATACAGGGAGAACAATGAATATGCAGTTTGAGGGAGAGCTGTCCTGCCAAGAGTTTCTAAATGTTGGAATGCTTCAAATAATAAATCCTTGTAGGTCACAAAATCTGATCAAACTAGATTTAATAATACAGCTAGAAGCTAGAAGTTATCATGGTGTTTTTTTAGCAATCATACATAATCTTTTCCTTCTGAAGTGTTGCCCACGATGGCCCATACCCTCAGATGCATATGTTCTCTAATTCTCTATCTCGCAGGAAATGCGATCTGATCTAGTGGCAGGTGGGCCGTAGACAGGGAAACAGCTGGAGGTGTGCAGGAAATGCATTTGTGTGTGTGTGTCTGTGTGCATGAACCAAAAAGTCGTGTTACATTGTTGCTCAACTTTGTTGCCGGTTTATGCACGTTTATGTTTTGAATGAATCGTGTTTTGGAGTTTTAACAGGGATGCACAATATAGCCGTGACCATTTCAGAAACGTCTACTGTTAACATTTTTAAAAGAACGTGATTGATATTACAAGCAGAACAATTATTAATCTTGTCCACTGTACATTGTTTTGAAAGCTGATTTTAGTCTTGTGTTTTAGAGTAAATGCTATTTGTTATGTTGGCTGATCTGAAGACCGCTGACATAAAAATAATGTTTCATGTATTGTTGGTCACAGTTTCTATATCAGTGCATCCCTAATGTTTACAGTTTTTTTTGGTGAAGTTTACTTATTACACGGCTCTCTAAATTACTCAATTCTTTGCTTCTTGATCTATTATTGATTGTTGTCCCAGACAAGTGATTTCCTGTGTATCTGTGCTAGCGTCCATTTATTTGTCAAGCAGCCGTGTATTAAGCCCAATATTGTACAATCAGCTGGTCATTGTCGTGAAAAATAACTCTTCGGGTGATCCAAGTATGATCCAAGTACACCATTTTTTTTGCAATAATAACCAGCTCACTTAACATGACACTTTGAATATATTATCATGTTTTATTCAGTTGGAATCAGCATGCCGGTTTTCCAAAGGCGTTTCGTTCAAAAGAAGGACTGTCTCGCACTCCTGCGTAAATGTGTGGGCTGGCATGTTAGCATGAAGTAGGGCAGGCGTGCCTCATGGGACACTCAGCGGTCCTACTCCTCTTTTCCTTTTCTCACCCTCCCATTCTCCTCCTATCCTCTTCCTCCTTTCCTCTCCTGACCTACACACACACACAGCCCCTCAAGACTTTATAACACTGCCACTACCGCACTCAAACGCGACACGTATCTTTCTTCTCTGCGCTCTCTTCCTCTGTTTTGTCTCTAAG
The DNA here is from genome assembly GCA_036877625.1 of Ambastaia sidthimunki. Lineage (NCBI taxonomy): Eukaryota > Metazoa > Chordata > Actinopteri > Cypriniformes > Botiidae > Ambastaia > Ambastaia sidthimunki. Next base: position 6,988 of record JAZGTK010020542.1, read on the forward strand.
TAAAAGTTGTTTTAGAAACGTGCTTTTCCTGTCTCTGAGGGTGACCTTACTCTACTTTAACTTCGTCCCACAGTCACACAGCAGACGGTAGGAGAGAGGGCGCCCCTCTGAAGCAGGTCAGCAGATCAGCTAACTGCAGCACAGTGAACAAAAACTACCAAAGACAGACGGACGAGTCTAAGGAGCAATCCAGGGACTCCAGCAGCACACAGAGCAGCCCGTGTCATGCTCTCAAACCCAATGGGGTTGTAGCCCAAATGAACAGAGACCAGGACGGATACGAAGGGGACTCTGTTCCGGTGGTGAGGTTAGACACGCAGGGATTGGTAAATGGAGATGCCAGTGTGGACGGTATGGATGGGAACTGTGTAGATGTGTCCCACGGTCATATAGAAGGCAACCAGGAGAACGAGAGGCAGGAATATGTTGTGATGAACAGCACACCTGAGCAGAAGGTAAGATCTTTCTGCTTGTGTATGTGAATTTGCTTGAATAATGCTAGCATGATGTTTTTAACAGCCAAAGCTAATATCATCATCTAGAGAGTAGAAATGTCCAGTGGCTGCAATAAAAAAACGTTTGACATAAGATGAAGATAATACTGCTAATATTTCCCATAATGCTTTAAAACTTTCTAAAAATCTCAGAATGGAGTTGACTGATTATTATGTCCATCCACTACTAGTTATTATCAGTACTAGTTATCATTACTTTGATACTTTACTAAAGCTCCTGTAAGTCGGTTATTTGGGAACTTGAGCATTACGTAAATGTTTGTTTGTGTTCCTGTGGCTCAACTGGTCAGAGCGTTACATCAGCAGTTCAAAGGTTGCAGGTTTGATTCTCAGGGAACACACATGTACTGATTAATTGTTTAGCTTGAAGTCACCGTAAGGCGCTTTGGATAAAAACATGTGACAAAGGCATAAATGTAATAAACGTTTGTGTGTGTTTTTCTGTGCTCTGACATTCAGTTATTTGACACCGCTTGGCCGGCTGAACTGTGCTCTGCTTCATCTGCCAGTTTCACATGCTGACGTAAAACATTAGAGATGTTTGTGTTTTATTTAACCTCTGGTCTGAAAGTCAGGTCCTTATTTCCTTTAAAGCATGTGTTGTACATGCCGTTCAGATGAATGCTTTTGTGCTTCCAGTTCAGATCGAAAGGTTGAAATGGGTCTGAATGGCAGATATAAAAAGATTTTGTACATACGATATTTTGGAGTGTTGCTAGTACTGAAATAAATGGTTGGAAGGATATGGGCTCTATAAATATATCGATGCCTCTTGCTAAACAAAAGGGCTCAAGTATTCTGGCGTTCGGTAAAGTCCCATGTAAAAAAACTTGATACTTTTATATTGCAGTGCATATAGCATATTTTACAGTATTATCATCTGATACCATCACTGAATCATCTCAATATAACACAGGATTCAGATCTGCTCAGTGTGAAACCCTGTCTGCTCGCTTCAGATTGGTTTAGACTGTGCAGACTAGAACGATGTATTAGTGTGTCAGAATGACTATTGTTTGCTAAGAAATCGTCATTGTTGAATATGAGCCTTGCGTCCTCTTTCAAACACAGCCTGTCTGATATTGGCGTTGCTTGTTTCCTCTTATCCATCCTTTCATTTCCTGTCCTCTGAGATGCGTTTGAACAACAAGTCTCTTGAAACTCACTCATCTGTGCCAAGAACTGGATATATTGGAAGTTCATTTGCAAGATTGCTGTCTTTCATCAGCTAAATGGTGGAGGGCGTCTGAAACGGTACAAAGGTCCTTTACATGAGCTGAGGTTAGCGATACTGCTAAGAAGGGATGGACTTTGTCTTCAAAGTGTTGACAGGCATGAAGCAGCACTGTTAGGGGTTGGCTTGCTACAGGAAGTTCCTCCTCTGTGTCTGTGTGTCTGTGTGTGTCTGTGTGTCTGTGTGTCTGTGTGTGTCTGTGTGTCTGTGTGTGTGTGTGTGTGTGTGTGTGTGTGTTTGTCTGTGTGTGTGTGTGTGTGTGTCTGTGTGTGTGTCTGTGTGTGTGTCTGTGTGTGTGTGTCTCTGTGTGTGTGTGTGTGTGTGTGTGTGTTTGTGTGTTGATGTGTGTATGGGTGTGATAGAGAGGAAAACAGAGTGTTACAGTGAGGTGAGGAATTTAGGTGGAGAGGGAGTCAACCTCTGAGTTGGCTTTTCCCTTGACCCTTATGTTCAGAGTTCTGCTCCTTCCCTTCAGCCATGAGAACTCCTGTGCTGAGCTGGCTGTCCTACCGCAGGACATCTACAGTGTTATTTCAGCAAAATCCAGCACAAATGTCATGTATAATTCAGGTTAAAACCAGCCCAGAGCTCAGAACGTTAGACAGTCTGAATTATTCATAGCAGCTGAAGAAGAGCTAAAATGTCACTAGAGAAAAGTTAGAGAACAAGCTTGATAGATGCCTGACAAAATCTCCTGGATAAACGTGTCGGCTGTTTTTATGTGGTGAAATTAAATGCCATTCAAGAGTGTTGAACTCATCAGACATTGAATGAAACACAGTTAGATGGACGAGGTTTCTGAGATGCGGTTGCATTTATTATTCACAGGAAACTCGTTTATAAAAACAGTAGAGGATCTGAAAGTCATGCTTCAGTTTTCTGACCTTTTCCTGTGTTTAGGAAACGAATGAACAGAAGCTCTACAAAATAGCAAGCGAGCTTCTACATACAGAGAAGGCTTATGTCGCACGACTCAACTTATTAGACAAGGTAAGAGCTGGTTAAGTTTTCTCATGAGACCAAACATTTGTTTCAGACTGACTGACCTCAATCTAGTTATGGCCGTGTGGGAAAGCAGTACTAGAGCATCATTATTCCTTATAGTCTTCTGAAAACGTTAAAAATAGTAGTACAAGCAGACATACATCATCTCACTGTGAGCGTGCTACGCAGGTGTTCTGTACCAAGCTGATGGAAGAGGCCGGAAAAGACACGTTCCCTGTGGAAGTGGTGAAGAACATCTTTTCCAACATCTCCTCCATTAATGCCTTTCACAGTCAGTTTCTTCTGCCCGACCTGGAAAAGCGGATGGGAGAGTGGTACGATATCTTCATCAGTCACTTTTTAGTTTTTACTCTTGGAAAATGATCTCAATGTTCAGTAAACTTGCCTCCAGGACGTCAACACCTCGCATCGGGGACATCCTCCAGAAACTTACCCCCTTCCTGAAGATGTACGCCGAGTACGTGAGGAACTTTGATCACGCCATGGAACTGCTGAAGAACTGGACCGATCGCTCACCTCAGTTCAAAGCCATCATCCTGGAGATTCAGGTGAATGTTGGCACGGTCGAGTTCACGGTTTAAATTCGGAATGTTTTTTTAAGGATTTAATTATTGCTATTAAAATTTACACAAAATTGCTTATTTATTTTAAAGCTGCAATCTGTAACATTTGCCTCTCTACCGCCACCTCAGTTTGAAACATAAAACTGCAGGTTACTTTACATATTTTTCATTAAGTGTGTTGAGGTCAAAAGAAGGCAAACTGATCAAATTATAAATCATTATTTTTTCATTATTTTTTGAGGTGATAATCTCTACACATTAGCTAATGAATTGGTCTGGAAGATTTATCAGTCCGTGTTTTGATCTCTGAGGTGATGAATGTTTGTAGCTTAACACTGTGTGTTTGTGTGTTCAGAGTCAGGAGGTGTGTGGCAGTCTCACTCTGCAGCATCACATGTTGGAGCCTGTACAGCGAGTACCACGGTACGAGATGCTCCTCAAAGACTATCTGAAGAAACTTCCTCAGGATCACGTGGACCGGCGAGATGCTGAGAGTGAGATTCCTCACAACAAACAAGAGTTCATTAAACACACCGTACTTTCAGAATGACACCTGCAGTGTGAAATATTTGTGTTTGCAGAGTCTTTGGAGATCATTTCTACAGCTGCCACCCATTCCAATACTGCCATTAGGAAAACGGTA
>JAZGTK010020545.1:0-10943 GCA_036877625.1 Ambastaia sidthimunki
TATAATTTGTTAAATATTTTGTGTTAGACAAGTTTGAAATAAACCTGCTGTTCATTTTCATAGCTGACTGATTATTATGCATTATTTTGCATACATTTGCGTCTTGCAAGGGATGCATATGACAATTTTTAAAAAAGAGAATCACCCCTCTTTGAAAACGTTTTACAAGCTACTTTAAAATTTAATTTCCTTTAGTCACAAATTATGTCAAGCCTACTTGTTATAAAAGAGACCGCATTCTTGTACAGCTGTTATTTTACCCATGTTAAAAAACGGCAAAAATGCATTATTTTCGTTTTTGTTGCATAAAGTGTAAACGACAACAATAACACAATCAACTATACCATAACGAAAATTTGATTTTAATACATAATTTTCTTTAATAATGTTGGGAACTAAGAATATTAACATTATTGTTACTTTCTCCACTCTCTCGGAGGCAGCGTAACAGCTCGTCAACTCGTGTTTGTGCAAAATGATGAGCGGACAAAGTTACCAGTGCATCTGTGCATATCATTCTTTACTGGTTCTTGTTATCCAGTTTACAGTGCCCGGGTGAAGTAAACTTAAAACAGTCTACAACCTTTGTGTAGGGAGACGCACAGAGAGAGCGCACACACACTCGCACATGCCCCGCACTACATTGCTGTGGACTACAACTCTCGCAGCGATCCGAAAGTGCAACTACTGCAACACGATGATTTTTTTTATATTCTTCAGCTGCGCGTCAGTCTGGTGGGTGAAGTTTTCGCTATGATGTCAGTTGTAAAACTATGAAAGGGCCAATAAATTGTAATTAGATAATAATAATAATTGCCTAATAATAATTTTAAATATTATCATCGTATATTATTAGCTATCGTCGATATGGCTGGCACAACCCTAACAAGCACTGAGGTGAGGTGTTTTTGGTTGTTCTCAATAGACATTTTTTGACAGATTTATTCAGAAAACCATGAAATTCCAAAAGGTTCACATACTTTTTATTGCCACTGTATATAAGGTAATGCCTTACCAGAAGTTCCTTCCTTCCCATAACAATATTTCCCACATAAAAATGACAAATCTGACAGAAAAAAGTAAATTTTTTCTGCTTAAATAGCACACAATAACACAAGCTTCCTGTCTTTAAAACCTTCAGAAAACACTGAATTCATTGTTAATGCATACACAATTTCAGTTTGTTTTTAAGGGCCGAACTTACTTCCTGTTGTAACCCTTTACATTTACATTTATCAACATTGGGCCACAAGTGATAAACTTTTATGGAAGAGAACGTTCCTTTTTTAGAATCCAAGTCTTGGATCTGGTAAAACATGTTGTACTTAGGCATTGGTGAACATCTGTGGGAGGAAATATCTTTATCTGATGTACGACTGTGTTCTGACCTTCAGACGCATACACATGAAATGAGAGAGAAACGACAATGATGGGAATAAATTGTCAATGGGGCAATGGGAATAAAATGAACTGGACTATTATAAGAACATGATTTTAATTTAATCTAGTCAAATCCTACATACACAGACTCGCAAAAAATGTTTCCAAAGAGAAGATCAACAATAGGGAGATACAAAGTGTGTACAAAGCTTTGAGAAAAGCCAAACAATGTGAGCCAACATGTGTGATCGGGCTTCCCTGGAGAGCTGGCCGAGCGTGTGGAAAGGGAAGTTTGTATATGAAGATGTGCTCCGTTTCCTCTGGAGAATGTGTGTTGGAGGAGAAGATCTCCTGTGCATCTGCAATTTATTGAGATGATGAAAACTCATGACTGGTGTGCCTAGATGTGCGTGCAGGAAGGAGTGTACAGGTGCATGTAATCACCTGAATCTTGGCTGGACTTGGACTCTGAGAGACTGACAGCTGAGGCATCACGAGATTGGTCAATCATACCAATGTTCACCTTGTGTTTGTAAGGGTCCAGAGCTCCAAGCAGGCCTAAGACACGAATGGCCTCACAGGGGAGACAGAATCACAACATCAACATTAAAATGGAAATGGATTCATAAGTGACTGTTTAATTGCATTACAAATTGGTGTTATGTTACATATGCTCTTTGGAAAGAAACTATAAGATGTTACATGTATCAGATATAGGTACCCCCCTCCACAATTCTATACCTCCTTTTCCAGTTTGTTTCTTTACACAGTACATCACATAGATAAATGCTAATGTTAAGTTCACAAATAGTATACCGTCACTCAGCTGTCTCAGATTTTTCTTCCTTCCCCCGACAAAAAACAAATAAGTACACTGAATAAACTTGAATGAACACTCTAGGGTATTTCATGGTTACGGAATCTTAAGATGCCACCTCCCTGAAGAACGGAACTGATTTCCACCCTATTTTGTAGCTAATAACTGCTCATTGAATGACACGAAGATAGCCTGATACCTCTCTTCTGATACCCTGGTTCTGCTCTGTCTTCAGGAAGTTAAGCAGCACCTCCAGTAGAGATGGGTATTTCCGGTATGGCTCCACCACATAGCCAGTACTGGCAACCTGCTGCCCCAAAGTCCAAAGAGCCACCTGGGGGGGAAATGTTCAAAGCTGCAAACCGTGTTTAAAGCTGCAAACCGTTACTTTTGACTCTCAATTGCCATCTCTATTTGAAACATAAAGTTGCACTTTCTGTAATTACTATGACAGTTCAGTTAACTTTGGTGCCAAGGTTTCCAATAATATAATAATATGCCCCAAAACACTAAATCAATCCACATTTACAGTCAGACGCCGCTAAAAGGTGAAGTATTTAGTTACATGTTTTTCTGTAAACCTTGAAAACTTAAAACTGACCTAAATCACTCAAAGGTCCAGAAGACTCCCGATTGCTAAAGCAGAATATGACCACAGAACAGCAAGAAAGAGCTGTGTAACCTAAAAATCTTCAGACTGGGTCTGTATTACTGAAATACATGTGTGTCTGTAAGGCAAGTATAGAAAATTGTCATTATGGAGTATGGAAAACAAAGTGTCTTCATTACCAACAATGTTTCTCAATGGATAAAAACAACTACAAACTGGTATGAGGAAGAAAATCAGCAGGAAGTAAAATGTGTGTGTATATGTGTGAAAATAGAAGTGTAGTGTTATGTCTAGGCAGACAGAATTTAAGGATGTTATTCCACTGTGAAGATTGCTCAAAAATAAATGCACCCTTCTAATGCACTTCATTCCAACTAAAATGTAAGGCAATCTGGCGAGTATTGTGAAATATAAACAACAGAATAAATATGTAAATAGGGCCACAGGCCACCATAGCTGAACATGTACCAGGAACCAGAGTGCCTGACACAATTTCCTTTGACCATAGTCTAATAAAACAGAGTTTTATTTAAATTTATTTTTCCAAAGAAATATATGTCACTGAAATTTCATTGGGTTTAATATGTTATTTAAAGCGCTAAACCTCAAACTCAATTATTATAAGGTGACACTGGATTAATGCAAGTTTTTTTTTTAAGAAAAACAAAAAAACTGAAATAGTGAGATGAGGACTTTGGGCCATAGCTAGAGCCATTTTAGCAGCATAGCTTCAATTAAAAGTCTTTTTGAACTGGTGAGGAAGATTTTACTTCTGAAGGATAAAGTGTGGGGAAAATTCTGAGAGAAAAATTCTTAGAGAAACTGTGGCAATATTCACTTGCCTTTAAAACATGAAATCTATTTAGTAAAACAAGACTGGGAGTTTGTCTAAAACTCTGATCACGGCAAAGTAATAACCAAAAAAAAATGTGTTTTTGACGAGGCTGTAAATGAAATATTAGCATGATCAAACCTGTCGTTTTGCCAATGAGGATGAGTCCTGGAGCATCTCCATGATGATGGGGAAGAGCTCATCCATCCACTTCCTCATCTCCAGCCCACTCACCTGGGAGATATTAAAACAAAATCACCTTAAGAGCATTTTTAAATAAATTAAGTTTAATTTCCTTAGTGGCTGGCAAACTATGTTCTGAGAAATGTAAAACCTCAAACTCAAACTGAAGTGTTCCACACGTTTCACCTATATTAATTCTGTCACATATACAATCCTCAAAATAAAATCTGGATGCAACAGTGTCTGTCCTTAAGATCACCCCATTCCGTAACTTCTATAGAGATGGCTATAGTCTATTCATTTAATACCGTCTTAGTAACATCTGGCACTCACTATTCATCCACTTTGAAAACTATTTGCACCTAAATCCTATTTTCCCAAATATCTTTTTGCTCCACTTTCTCCCTCAGTGTTCTGAGACATTTCGCCTCTATGCCTGTTTCTTCCCAACTTTCTGTTGGGCAATAAGCTACCCTGACCGTTATTTCTGTTCCTCCAGCGTTGAGAAAAACACCTGAGCAGGAAGAACACTGAATCATAAAACGAGGGAGAAAACATCACAAGGTTTGAAAATGATCCATTACCTGTGCAAGTTCACCAATAGTTGCTAAAACACTGATGACGACTCCAGGGTTTGGATCTGGATCTTTTAGTTTCAAGATGAGGGCCTGTTTAAAGAATAAGTGTGTAAAATAAGTCACAAATGTTTAGTTGCATGTATTTACACCAAAAAAATCATACGTGTTTTTGTAGAGAAACATATCTGTTAAATGTCATGCCACTGGTTATGCTGTGTGCAGTCTGAGAGCTAAGGTGTATGTACAGAGATAAGTGTACTTTGAGAATGGGCTCCATGTATGGGCGGATGAGTCTGGGGGCGTTTGACACCAGGTGACCCAGCATTCGGGCACTCTGCTCTTTGTTTCGGCCCATGCCACTGTGTTCAAGCTCAGTCAGAATCTGGAGAAGGTTTAAGATCCATCAACATGGTTTTATTGCTTTGGACAATTCATCATTTCCATCAATTCTGTAACTATAAACACATCCACGTTTGTAACTATAGGTACGTTCATAAAAAATGTGTGACAAATTAATATCTGATCAAAACAGAGGCTGTATGAGACTGTATTACTCAGAACATAGTGGTTTCCAAGCAAAATAATAACTGTTCATAGCCAAGTGCCTTTAGAAATATTGGTGAAACGCATCAATTTAAAGAAAACTGAGTTTAGTTGAGTGACCTTTTTTACGTGCCAGGAAAAGCAGAGTCAGGCTGAGGTAAGTAGATCTCTGCTCAAACATCTTATACTTTAGCAAAACAAAACATTTACAGAGCTGCCACCTGCTGGTAGCTGAGGGGAGCTTCAACAGCAACAAGGAACGCTATGAGAGCAGCTTCAGAATTTACTGCTGTTTATTTTTGCACTAAGTAGTATGTGCACACTGCACAAAAAGCAGATGTTTTGTATACAAAGAATCCTCTTGTGATGTGCAAAAATGTGCAGTGTACAAAGCACAATGCACTCAACTTGACCTTTCATTTTTACTATAAATAATAAATAAGTCCAGTAATATTAGGCAAAAAGTTTCAAAATTAATTTTATTGGACTAATCATAATTAATATTAAATACACCTGACTTCAAATGCAAAACAACAGTTAAAATGATAGCAGGATGTGAACAAACATGCAGTACTTCCAGGTCTCACACTGCAAACAAAATCAGCATACTGTGCATGCTATACATACTATATACTGTGGAATAGTAAAAGTATGTAAGTAGCTATTCCAAACACAGACGACATGTTCAGTGTGGAATAATAATGTAGTAATAGTGCATACTCCATTGTGTAGTATTAATAAATTATCACCAGTAGTATGCGAGATGTACCTGAATGAGCATCTTGCGCAGGAAGGGCATGACAAACGCAGGGTTCATGCTGCTGAGACGGCCGATAGTGCAAATGGCCAGTTCACGGATCTCAAACACTTCATCATTCAGAGCCACAAACAGAGCCTGCAGGTTCTCTGCCTGCGCCAGGTGAGAATCAAAGCGCTCATCCAAAGAGGCCAGCACACAGTACCGGATATCAGGATCTAAAGCACACACATGTAATCAGAAAGAAACTCCACCACTATCATGCGCTTTATATAAAACTTTACTGCCAAAAACGTAACTTCTACTCATTAATTTTTGCATGCATTGAAAAACAATAGCCATAATTCAAATTTTTTCAAAGTCCAATCAGTGAACATGTATAGACATTTGTATAACCCAAGCTTAAAGGCAGGCTAGGTGATTTAAAAAAAAAAAATGGTGCATAAATGTGCATATCCATATGTGCATTAACTAGCTGTCTTTCTCTCACCTGGATCAGTAATGCCCACCACAAGTAACTTGCTGAGAACGTCAGCCACCACCTGTACGGCAGTCTGACTGACCACATGCCCGTGGCCACTGATCAGGTGGATGGAGGGGGTGAGCAGGCGCGAGCAGGTGCGTGCCGCCTCCATTCGGATCTCTTTGTGCTCACTGTTCAAGAAGTGATCAGCACAGTGGCGCACAAACTGAGTCAGGGAATGACCTGAAAATGTACCAAACAGGTATATTTGGTACAAGGCTTTCGCTATGCACTCGAAACCTAAATGAAACTTTGTGCACCTTTACTGCTTGAAGTCTAGGAAAACGTCTGTCACACAGAATTAAAATTGTACAAAATATTCCAAAATCAGTAGTAATCATTTATACAACGTAAAGTTTCATAACTACTATTTAAGTACAATTACCGATTACTTATGGACTGAACAGATACTTGACATATTAAACTGTGTTCTACACACATAAAAGACCAAGTCATGCAGCCAGTTGAGAAGAGGTTTGATATTACTCTAATTGAACACTCTGCTCAAATGAAAACACTAAAATGAGCATAAAAGCCCACAGACTAACACTAAACAAGGACCCAATCCATACCTAAAGACTTAATATCACAGAGACTGAGCAACAACAGGTCAGAACCACACATATTTACTTTTTTAATGTTCCATTTTTCCAAATAACTATTTGATGGTAGATATTTAAATGGTAGTACATTTGCCTGAATTTCCTATGGGATAAATAAAGTATCTCTCTCTCTCTCTCTCTCTCTAAAAACAAATAGTTAAAATTGTTAGATTTAAAAGCAATTTAACCAAAACAGCAGCCCTAACAGCACCGGCTCAGCCAGTGGTGAAGTTTGTAGCAGGGATATCTATTTGACAGCCTTCTGGCTAGCAGTTATAAACTTTTCCATTCACCAAACAATTCCATTCACCATAATTTCCTCATCAATCAGTTCATGATAAAATGATTCTGAACAAATCAAACATCACAATCTACTGTGTCTTATACCCTCAAACTCAAAGCTGCCGAGCGTCCGCAGGGCCAGAGTAATGCTGCCCACATCACTGGCTTCAGGGATGTTGGTAAGACTGGGCGATGACAGCTGGTAGGTCAGGCCCTTGGGCATGCCAGGGTGTCGCAGGGGTTTGTGCATCAGCACCAATGACAACATCTTCAACAGCCCATCCTGTATGTCCTTCTTCAGCTGCGGGATCTGTCGACTCAAGTCGTACAGTACCGCAGTCAGAGCTGGACTGAGGAGAGGAACCAGAGACGACAGAGACCAATCACAGAGAGGCAGTCATTCAGAATAACCAATAACAGAGAGGCAGTCATTCAGAATAACCAATCACAGAGAGGCAGTCATTTATAACTATATATAACTATATATCATTTTATATAATCTTACTCTGTCACATCTACAAACCAGGTTATAAACAGATAATTTCAGTTCTACAATCTTATAAGACGAACCACATTTAATAAGTAATAAAAACTTCCAAGTAGACTTCATTGCACACTTCTAAATGTACAATTCTAGCGCACAATTCCACCCATTCCCGCAATGTTGGCACGATCATGTGGAAAATTTCTGCAATCATTTATTTACTGAAACCTGTAGGTGAAATTATAAACCTGTAGAATTATTAAATTATTTTCCACACATTTCCACATATTTTTAGACAATAAGTTTATAATCACTGCTAGTAAATCAGCTTTACAATGTCCTCATACTATCTCTGTCTCTCTCTAAACCTCTGCACATTCGCAGTAAGCCTAATGCAAAGAACTTACATTCACTCATATTTCTGAACTTGGAAAAAAGTTGTCAAAAAGTTGTTAAAGCTGTATATTATAGATTCAATATGTGGCTGGTGTCAAACCATGCCTGCACTATAAACTTTGATAAATAATGCCTGCTGTGTTGGATTAATGTTGTTTTGAAACACTCCCACACAATACAACATTTCATCACACTTCACTCACAAAACAAACTCCATCAACACCTTATAGCACACCTGTCACGTTTATAATAAACAGCGTCAGAGATTTGTGTTCTGTAATATACTGGTATTTTCTCTGACTGCACCATTTGTACTTTATTGTACTACTTATACATTACATATATGTATCTTTATAATAAAGAAAGACTGTATGTATAGTTTACAGATGTCAATATGCATTTGATATATCTTTAATATAGCCTACAAGGCTCCCCCTGAACTGGACTAAGGTGAGTGTTGACCTGTAAGGGAACTGCTACTGTAAGTAGTTATGAAGGGCCAATGTCTGTAAGAAAAAAAACAACAATAATAATGCACACAGATAATACTTCTCAACAGTTTTACAGTTTTGTGAGAAGCAAATTTGAGGCCCTGACTGCAGTTCATGTTTAAACGCACACAGACTTTAATGACATGGAAGCAAAGAACTCAACTACCTTATAAAGTGACACCATTTACAACACCATCAAGAGCTGTGACTGCTACTGTACCTGAGGCCAACCGCTAACATGGGCTCCAAGAGCTCTTTAATATCCTGCTGGATGCTTGGCCCCATGGCTCTGGACAACATACTGATACAAGTAAATACTGTGGCATCCACCTGCATGGTTTTCTGCCTCCTGAAAGATCACAAAAACACTGGCTGAGTGGACCACCTAGACCACCTACTGGTCCAGAGATACAACAAATGTCTTTTTTTTTCTTTTACCTTTGTTGAAATGTTTGTTGTAAAATCATAAGAGTGGTCTTAAATTACTTGAAGCATGCAGAGTCAAACAATATCCAATGTTCCTTGGTCATCTATTTCGGGCATCAGCCATTTGGATTTTTTTTTTTTGTAAAATCAAATTTTAAAGAAAATGTGGTAAAATAGGGTAAATTTGGTATCGTAGGAATCGGCTTAAGCAAACAAATTTAATGTTGTAATTTAAATGACAATATGCTGAATTTTTCGTCATCAGCATTATCATAAATTTCGCTATTTATTTTCATAAATGTCGCTATTTTTGGGGCAGTTGTGGCCTACTGGTTAGTGAGTCGGGCTTGTAATCAGTAGGTTGTTGGTTCGATTCTGGGGCCAGCAGGTAGCAACTAAAGTGCCCTTGAGCAAGGCACCTAACCCCTGATTGTTCCCAGGGCGCTGCAGTGATATCTGCCCACTGCTCCGGGTGTATTTGTTAGGGTTGGGCCGATAAACGATGCCATCGTCCATCGTCAATGGCTGACAGACATCACGATGTTGAGGCAGCATCGTCATCCCATTGCCCCACCCACATTCCCCCGCAATCCACAGCATCCCAATACCATGTTCGGAAAGAAAAAGACGTGTTATACAGAACCCCTAAAGGCAATACATATGAGATGGGAGGAAATATATATTTCAATACTTACTCTCGCAGTTATATTATTGGGTAATTATACTGTACATAAATTGCGGGCATCAGGGAACCGCTATTAATATTAATGCACGATCGCTTTTTACTTTCACTTTTGAGATTTGCGATCGCACTTTGTGTATACTAGATTGCGCGTGGACATCAAACCCCCCTTTCTATAGTCCAAATCAGGCAATAGCAAACAAATTGTGTTGTGTGTGTGATACTGACTGATTATTTTGTGAAATTAAAGATTTGTTGTACATTAATTATATAGTTGTTGCCACTATCTTATAAGCAACTTCAGACTGTACATAACCCCCAATCACAGCCAGATTCCTGTGGACCATTGATTGAACATCAGGCACAGACTCAGGTTTGGGTTTGTAGCTCTTACTTGTGTGCAAAGTCTTTAGGTGGCAATGCAGCTTTGATGATTTCCAGGATCTTGCTGAGGTAGGGCTGAATATCTGCCCTCACGGCCACCACCAGCAGCCCCAGCGCCTGAAACGCTGCTGTGCGCTCCTTTTCCTTCTTCAGGCAGCCCAGCAGGTGACCCATAGTGTCCTGCAAATACTGGTCTGAGGGCAGAAAACAGGACTTAATGTAGTCAAGCTAAACAAAATAATCATTTGCCCAACACCGGTAATTAAAGCCAGGGTTCGTAATATTTTTTAAGAAACATTTTTGGACTGCTTTAAAGTCTCTGCATATCTGCATGAGAAAGGGACCATGAAATGTTTGTTCAATCACTGTTACCATTGCGATCATATGTTACCAGTAAAATTGTGAGGCTGAAAGGCAGCGAGTCGGGGAAGCAAGTTCAGGATGGTCATCTGAATCAGTGGATTCTTACTGCTCCTGTACTTCAGAACCCTGTGACACACCTGGTACAACAGCACAGACAGAAACAATCCCATGAACCAAATCATGACTGACACCTTTCAAACATCAGCCAAGGATAAGTTTTAAAAGCAGGTTTTAATAGAACTATTACAAAATAGTTGACTTTGTCCAACCAAAGGCAGAAATGGAAAACCTAGTGACAGTTTTAAAATAAAAAACAAATTACCTAAGTGTCACCAAGAGCACCAAATGTCAGTGCTCTCACTTATTGTGGGGGATATCTGGGATCAAACCACCAAGTTTTGGTCATTACTGCATTTTTTATATATATATATACAGTACAGACCAAAAGTTTGGACACACCTGGAGTTTTCTTTATTTTCATGACTATGAAAATTGTAGATTCACACTCTGAAGGCATCAAAACTATGAATTAACACATGTGGAATTGTATACATAACAAAAAAGTGTGAAACAACTGAAAATGTCATATTCTAGGTTCTTCAAAGTAGCC
>JAZGTK010020546.1:0-10943 GCA_036877625.1 Ambastaia sidthimunki
CTTTTGCCTCTCTGTTGCCATCTCTGTTTAAAATATAAAATTGCAGGTTGCTTACTTTTCATTGTAAACTTATAGTTGTGAATTGGGGTGAGGTTAGGAGATCATGTTAAACACTGTTATGTACTTGTTCAATAACTAATTATTGTTCATTTTTAACCCAAAAAGTGATTCATAATATTTACACATTTGTAAATAAAAAGGTCAATTTTTTTTTTAACTATTTTTCCGGCTAGTCAGTTAAATAAGTTGCCCTTAATACTGCCAGCCAGTGATGATGTAATGTTTACAGGAAAAATTACAGTCAGGGTGTCACCATAAATGGGAACTCTCCACATTATTATTGGGTCTTTGGGTGATAGATTTATTTCCACTATACAAAGCAAAAAAACTGAAGCAGGCTAGTTAATTAAAACAAAACCATTTTAATTAACAATTTAATAGGCCAATGCCCATAAGGGTTTTTAATTTTCTGTCCCTTTCAGAAACATGATTCATGTTCCCTTTCAGAAACATGGTTACTGACTCATTTAAGCATATTCTCTCAAATGTTCTGATGTATTTTCTGGCAGACCGTAAATTTCTAAGGAAATAAACAGGGCTTTTATTGGAAGGCCAGACAGAACAGTCACATATTGTATATACACCCCACTGACACAAAAACCTTTTACTCATTCCCCTGCAGGGCGAGACACTTTTGAATGTTCAGTTGAGTAGATCTTTACTGGAAAAAATACTCCTCACTCTGGCATGGGGTCCATTCTGTGACTCATCTGAGGTTCTGATAAAAGGTCTTTGATACTGTCAGAGGTTTTACTGTTGTTGTTTTAGAACTAGAGAGGTAATAAGTACTGATAATAAGTCACGTTATATTGACCTAATTTTGGCCTAGCAACTCCATGTTTTTAAGTAATAAATGATCTTCGATCTTTGTGATTTCTTCATCTGTTGTAGCTCTACAAAAACCTGTGGTCCACAGTCATGCAGGGCAAGAACGTTCTGGAACGTCCATCTTGGTGGGCTAAGTTTTGTTCGGACAAACCTGCCGTTGGATCTCTCCGAGCTAAGCTGTAACTCCTTGCGCTGGAGAACTTTTAGCAAATAATCATTGCAAACATCTGTCCATTTGCTCTGCTGTTTAGGCTAAACTGAATTACAGGAAGGTTGTAATTGTTATTGATGTATAATTTAGCATTGATTGGGTGACAGTAAAGCATGTTTTCTGGCTAATTCTACACATCAAAATGAATACATTTTATAGCATTTATATATTCAGTGTGTCAAGATATATATCTATACATACCTAATTATTTACCAGTAAACAAAT
This sequence comes from Ambastaia sidthimunki, assembly GCA_036877625.1. Lineage (NCBI taxonomy): Eukaryota > Metazoa > Chordata > Actinopteri > Cypriniformes > Botiidae > Ambastaia > Ambastaia sidthimunki. The sequence continues at coordinate 1,325 of JAZGTK010020546.1, forward strand.
TTTTGACAACTAAAATTTTGACATTTTCTACATAAAATGTTAAACAGTTGAGTCATAGTTGTAGTCTTACTTAGTTTTTGTAAAAAAAACAGTACCAAAACATCTTGGCACCTTATCAGTACTGCACCTCATAATACTGTATCAATGTATGTGTAATTTTTGCCTTATTTTGTAACATGTTGATAACTGCCTTGATTTAAAGTTACTAAAGGATTAATATGTATTTGCACATATTTTAGTGGGGTTTAAAAAAATAATTCTGAGTGCAAATCCTTAATAAAATAAATAAATAGCTCATCAGAATAAATTCTGCAAAACTTTGTATTGAAATCTTCATATTAATACATGAGTTTATGTCAGTACAACTGTATAATAGATTCATTGCTGTAGCTGAAGACATATGACAGTGTAGTTTGACTTGCTAAGTATAAGTAGATTCAACTACAGAACCTGTATATTAATATTTACAGAGAAGACTGATTCAGAGAGGATTTCCACAAATCAAGGTTATTGTGATGTGTCACCACACAGATGTTCATCTCATGGTTTTGCATGAAGTTGGACCACAGGGTGAGTTCAGATGCAGGTGGGAATGATTAACACCACGTCTACACTACAAGCAGGTGATGTGATAAAATCACAACAAAACACAATAGTCCCATTATAATCAACAAAGCTGAGTAAAGGCAGCTGTTTTTTCAAATGCATCAAACTGGTTGCATTTATGCAGCTTGTTAATACTTCATATCAGTGCCGCATACAAAAAAATGTTTTGCTGGGAATTTAGGCTGCAGGATTGGATGGTTTATAATGCTAAAATGTTGCCCTTGACCAAGGTATGCAATGCTAAATCAACCCAGAGGAATCTAGTCGGCAATGCTAAATTCTGACCTGTACATTATTTAGATAAAGAACAAGATAAAACACAACAGAATTCCAAAGTTTTTTTGCTAACTTACAAATTTCATTGTGAAGTCAAACTGTTGAAAAATCTCAGCAGAAATAATGTATTTTTTAAAAATCAATATATTGGCCTGCTCTTCGTAATCCAATCTTTATTCTATTACAACTTATTTACTATTATATCTACTTCACTAGGCATCACTTTTGCATATTCTGCACTAATGCAGAGTTAATATTAATTTCCTACCTTTTTATATTCCTAAATTTATATTTGCGGTTCATATAATCTTAGTAATATTTCTGTCATAGTTTGCACAGTCGTATTATTCTTAGAAGAACATTTATTATGAACATGTTTATTATTCTTATTATTGTTTTTGCTATGTGTTAAGCTCCAGTTCACCAAAACAAATTCCTCATACATATAAACTCTTGGTACTTGACAATTAGGTTGATTTTGATTCTCTGTAATTAGTAATTAGCTGCATTGTTGATTCTTATTACTACAGCACACACCCTGTGTAACACATCTTTGTTTCATTCATGCTATCACTCCATGTCTCTGTTTACACTACTTGTACAAGCCAGATCTGTCCCAAGTTGAACCACTTGGGTGTGTTGGCATAACACTTCCTCCACAACAGTCTGCTAACATGCTGAATCCAGAGTCAGTCATCTGTCACCTCAGTGTCATGTGACTGTTTATCTAACTCTTTAAAGTTCTCATTTCCTCCATGGTCACATGTGGTATTGATCTTGTGGTTTTAGGCCTATGCTTTGCTTCACATGACCAATTTACTCATATTAGTTTATAAATTATAGGTTACATATAAGTTTAATTTTAACTTAAATTAGATAAGCATGTTTAAAAACCATGGGAAGAGAAAAACAAAATGGTACTATGGGAGATACACTCATTTATGTGGCAGTTGAATCCTTATCTGGCTTAGTTCAACACGCAGTGTCTTTAAACACTTTATTAATGACCAGTTGCTTTAACACACGCCCCTCTCTTTCTGCACCAATCAGGCTGGTCTAGTAATTATCACAAGCAGCTGTGTTGGTGTGGAGGTAGAAGATAAAGGCCAGTGTTCTGCATTGACTAACGGAGAACATGTTGTTGAGATGTTTGGTGCAGCAAAACCCTGTTCTCGCTCTCAGAGCTTGTGTTCTTTCTTTTGATTGTTCTTCTTGTGGTTAAACATGTTATATAGTTTCACCCTCTTTGTCTGCTGTTGTCTGTCACCTTTCAGAACTGAGTTCATGGAAGTTTGGTTTTCTTTTATTTATCGCTGTAGTGATCAAATGCAGGCTACAATTTAATATAGTGGGATAATATATCAAAATGCCATATAGCTAATCTTGCTAATCACAAGCTAAAGGGAAGAATGTGTTTGGTTAGTACTGGTCTACACGTGGCATATACAGCATGTGTGGTCACTCTGAATACTTCAAGTATTAATAAGAAGAAATGGAAAAATGCAGCAAAACCACAATGTTGGTTAGACCACAACATGACTGCCTTTCTGCAGTATATATAGATTTTATGAAGGCCTTCATCTCAGAAAACACTAAATTGTAGGTTAGTCTTGAAATTGCAGCAGCCAGCAAGGGCAGCCATTTTAGCCAAGTCACTCTGCTAAACCAAAAACTGCAGGTTTAATGTGGATATCTGCTTTGGTATCTACAGTAGGTTTCTATGTAACTCCTACAGTTTGGATTATTTGCTTTGTGCTTTTAAAGACTTATAGTTTGACATTTCTTTTACTGTGTATTAACTACTGTAAAAAATGCATATTATAGTTGTGCTTAGCCTTTTTGGAGTTGGTCCCAGGCAATAGCATGTAATTATGTACTAGTATTTTAGCAGGAAGGATGCCTATCCTGATGATGTTATCCTTAAAAAACAGACCTACATTAAGAAACAAGCTGAATTTGGAAAGATCATCCATTGTTTCCTAAAATATGTAGCCATGTGTCATGTCTGGATTTTGTGATCCAAGTCCTGTCCAGTCTTTAGACATGGAGACAAAGCTTTGTGTACTGGAAAATTCTGAGTAGTATTTCATCCATCCATGCATTTCTAACCCAAATGTTAAATCACTAAATCTGATTTTTACACACCTGAAAACTCTAAAAAAATCTGATTTAGACTTTTCTTTCACTTTAATTACAACCAAATGCTCTTTTGTACAATGTCATCCACAAGTATGGCAGTAAGTGACTCTTTTAAAGTTTTATTTCGTAGATCTAATGTTCATAGATTCAGCTGAAGAACAACAACAATATGAACATTTTTATAAACATGAAAGTTCAAAATGATTATCTTCTGGATCAAACCGAAACATTAACAGAACATACAGACCGACAGAAAAGATTATGTGAACAGAACCTGTCTCATTTTGACCTTTGCTTATATAAAAACACAATAATCATATAAAAGTCATTCTATAAAACTCATTATAAAAGATCAAATTCTTGCACAGCAATTAATTCCTGCCGCTGGTGCCACAATACAGATTCAGCATTTGTAGTTTGAGGATAACGATTCTCATCATATTTTAATCCTCATATTTGTACATTACACATTTACAAGGTTTATTTTCATTGTGGATTAACTGTTCCTGGCACAAAAGCAGAAACTTCAAAAATACCACCAGCTTTGTCTTCTATACAAAATACAGTACTGCAAGTTTTTATTTGCCTTGAGTTATTTACACCTGTTTCAAGAGTAGAGTGCTGTTATGAAGTGCCTTTCATACAAGCTCTCCTAGGCAGATTAAATATGGCTAAGATTGTTAGCTTTCTCTCTGCTTGTAAAAGAAATCTTTAGTGTTTTATTGTTAAAATGCACCGTTAGGCACTAATAGACACTAATGTCTTCTCTGATGGTTTATGTTCAGAAAACGATGACATCACTGCATGATGACATCAGGCTCAATGTTGAAGAGCAGGTCGTCGTTGCCACGGCGAACCTCCAGCAACAGGGTCGTGTCTTTATTCAGCGCTTCCTTCAGATCACTGGTGCTCATCAGAGGCTCTCCGTTCAGCTTAACGATGATGTCACCGTCCTTAATACCCCCTCTGAAATCCATTCAGAAAAATTACACAATAATCAGACGAATTCTTCAACTTATTTACTTAACAGTGTTGTGTTTTCAAATCTTGACTTGTGTTTTCAACATTAACCATCAGCCATCCGTTTTTTTATTTCTTCCATCCAAATTTAATTAATTAATAATGAATTTAAAGTAATGTTCCGGTTTTGAGTTCATTTTTATCATCAGTGTAGATCTATCGACAGATGTAGGGCTGTTATGAAGTAAATATGTAATTAGGTATCTGAAATGATGAGGTTCTGGTTATACATTATGATTTCACAATTTGATGTGGCAACTGTCAGCATGCTACAGAAGTTGTCAATACAGCCTTCTAGAGAACGTCTATAAAAAGACTAAAAGTGCACTTTATTATTCTATATAAATCTCTCTGTCATCTCTCTTTGATTTCAGCTTGAATCTTTGACGTGAACAGGACACAGACAGAGATAAACTGCTCTGCTGAGGGTTCCAGAAGCTCAGGCACATTTGAAAGCCCACAGAGCGTCTGGTTTGGCTGGTTCTTACTTTTGAGCAGGAGAGTGAGGAACCACCTCATGAACATAGATCCCACTGCTGACATCAGGAAAATCTGGATTCTGCTGTCTCAGCTCTTCCACGAGGCTGGAGGAGACAGACACAGTAACATACGTGCACACAGACAATGGCCTAATGGCATAGTGATGCGTATTTGTGTGTTGTGTGTTAATAAACAGAACACTCACGCTTCTGTGATCGTGAGCATCCGAATTCCAATGAATCGTTTCTTTACTGATTTTGCCTCTGAAACGTGAGTTATCACATTTAATCCTGCAAGAATTATGTGTAAAAACGAAGCCATACGTTTAGTAAAGGCGAGTTCATACTGTACCTTTGATTTGCTTTCCCAGAGAATCGTTTAAGAAGCGAGTGATTCTGTCTGAAGGAATGGCGAAGGAAATTCCTGCAGCCACTTTTAGGGTGTTGATACCGATCACTTCTCCATCCTTGTAAAAGACAATTTAAACAGAAATGAATCAAAATTGATTTCTTTGATTAATGAAATTGTCATAGAGTCTGGTGAAAAAATTACCAAATTAACGAGTGGTCCACCTGAGTTTCCATACTGAGAAAAAAACAACATCAATCAATGTTAATATCTAGTGCCATACATTATACCACATACAATAACACATACATTGTCCATATGGATTTAGATTTGTGCCACAGGTATTTAAAGCTACAATTCACAACTTTTCTTCACTTATGTTGAAGTCAAATGAAGCCAAATTTTAGTTTACCAGGAAAATAGGCCAGACAGCTCAGATTATAAATCATTATTATAAACTTACTGTTGTAAGAGACAGTGTTGAACACTGATCTGTCATGTACATGTATTTTTGTTCATTTTAGCTCAAAAAGCTTTAAATATACCAGTTTGACTTCAAAGTATTTTTTCTGTTTTAAAGTGCTTTCGCTTTCTCTCAATGTATATTTCTGAATATTTAAGATATCATTCAATACTTTGAACATCAATTTAATACTGTATATGCACAATATGGACAAATGAGCAAAAGGATCTTTTTGTATGAAGAGTGAAATCCAAAATGAAAGTCCAGCTGAGAACCAGTGAGATTCAGAACATCTGTTGTTGTGTTCTGTGGCTTACGTTGATAATGGCGTCGGTCTGGATATAATCCATGTCTGAGTCACGGAGACCCAGTTCTTTCCCATCTCTCTGTGCCGTGCTGACGATTCCTGTCGTCACTGTGTTCTGCAGAGCAAACGGGCTGCCGATGGCTACCACAAACTCACCCGGCCGCAGGTCTGCAGAGTGACCCAGTAATAAAACAGGCAACTTTTTCTGCAAAATGAGGTAGTCATAAAGATTAATTATGTTTGATTACACCTTTATATTATAAAGACTTATTATAAAAGGGCTGTTTTGTCTTACCTGCGTGTTGATTTTGATAGTGGCGATGTCGGACTTCTTGTCGATGTCTTTGATAGTGGCGTCGTGCACTTCTCCATCACGCATCTGTACTTTGAGTCGCTGGTGACCCGAAACGGGTGTTGTGCTGGATACCACGTGGGCGTTGGTCACGATCAGTCCTGTCTCTGACATCACAAAGCCTGATCCACTTGATAATGGAACTGTCCGGCCAAAGAGGGGGTGACTGAGGGGCAACAGTCACAAAATAAGACATCTAATGCAAAATTTACATCATATAGGTTTAAATATAGGTCACTTTAATAAGTAAAAAAGAGAAGTTTTGAGCTAGTATAAAAGACCAAAAGTGATGCAAAGGTGATTACAGTGAATACCAGATGTTATATGCTGTACCAAGATGTGATTGGCTGTTTGCACATTGCGATGTCAAGTGTTCAGCAGTGGCTGTCACGCAGCTGTGTTTACAAAGCACCTTCTTTGTTTTCTCCTCACAGATTTAAAACGTTACCCAGGAGTTTGCATCACCATGAGAGTGTTTGAATACTTGGTGTTGGACTTACTTGAGGAACAGCTCAATGTGTACCACAGCAGGGGCGATCTTCTCCACCACGTCAGCAATGAAGTTGAATTTGTACCGTGGGCTGCTGGGATGTGTGGGACCTATACTAGCAGAAAGAATGACTCATGTTAACAATCACACTCTCGTTTAAAACTATAGGGAAAGCCACATCATTCGGAGGCCGTATCTGCAACTCCACCAGGCAGCTATTTTAGACACACAAGACCAGGTCCTGTCTACTTGAATGGGGAATAGCCCTAAAATCGCTAGTTAAGGTCATAATTAAACATCATATTTCTGAGCAACAACTAAGCTTGACATCAACTGTACCATAAATGTTGTTCAAACTGCACTAAAAACTGTTACTGTTTAACACAAATGCTAAAATGTTTTTTGGATTGTTTAATTTTTGAATTTTCAAAACATCCATTTTAGACGCTATATTAACAATATTGCTTGATTATGAGAATGTTATTCATTATTTAAAATTATTCATTAATATTCGTTATTTATTTTTTTAACATATAACAATAAAAAAGTTTTACTAATGTTGCAAGACTAATGTTTTACTAATGTTACTGCGGTTTTTGGTAACTTTTGATAATGTTATTAGAGCCAACGCTCTAATAACATTACTTAACGGTTGAAATAACACTGCCATGTGTTGTTAATATCTATAGTTTGCTATATCTTTGCTATAATTAGATCAAAACCAGCATATCTGATAGCTACCGTTTTGGGTTTTCTATTGTCCCACATAGCAACAGCATCATCTCCACTGAAGCTGTATGTTTTAACAGCATGTGTGCTGCCTGAGAATCAAACCCATGACCTTGGCGTTGCGAGCGCTATGCTCTACCAGTTGCCGACAGGAACACATCATTAGCAAGCATACCATGTTTAAATACTTTCCTGCAGATCCAGATGGCATGGCATGATGACAGCTGAAGAAAGGTCTTTTTAAACACAGGAAATCTAGCTCTGTAATTGGGTCTAAAATCAGTAGGTGGGTTTTATGCTTGTGTGAGTGTGTGTCGTGCATAACGTGTGTGTGTGTGTGTGTGTGTGTGTGTGTGAAAGAGACTGGAGAGGGAATGTGCTGTGTTCAGTAGGTGAAGTTGCAGTAATTGGGGCATGTTATTTTCTGCAAATATCTGGGTGGTTTTTCCCTTTAGCTAGACTGCTGTTTCCTGTCAGCATATTGGTACACACACACACACACACCCTCATGTAAGTCACACCCTGATTGTCCTACTAACCTAAAATGCCTCTAGTACCTTGTTCATTCTTATCTGATGAACTCTTTCTCTGGATAGTTGTTATATCCAAATAATATATCTAATGTCATTAGCCTTGGCAACCGACAAATACATTTCTGGTGCAAATCATCACCAAGCAGACATGCATTAACTTGCATTTTTGGCATGTAGGCGCAAATGAGAAAGCCATTATCCAAACAATAACTACAAACTATCACTACATTCCACGGACTTTTTAACGCTGGCTGCACCCATTAGAGCTCAGTTATGTATGACAGTTAAAAACAGGTGCAAAATGTTGATCAAAATATTTTAGCCTGTAATTTAGAAGCTGTGAGGGATCAGAGGAAGCATGTGATAAATCACATGCCACTGTTGATCATTAATCAAATGAAGCAGCCCATATAACAGAACATTCCGATACGGCTGCATCACGGAACCGTGATCAGATTTCAGAGTCTGATTCCATTCGGAATATGCGCAAATTCATTCTGACAATTACAGTGATCGCATTGAAAACTGTCACCAAATACTTCAAGTCAGGCATAAACCAGAGATGAATATCTAAACATGCTTTCAATAGTTTCCTGGTTCATATTTTCCAGCCGGGAGTGATGAACAGACCAGACACCAGAAGAGCAGCTGATCACACAATGTGGATAAAAGCTGCTGGGCAACATCTCTTTCTAATACTGCGTTACTTAATACAGTGCTTTCAATGGAAACCAATGGGAGTGTTTTCCTCTAGGCTTTTAGACTTAGCATAATAATATAGAATGAAAGACGGTATATGAACTATAATACTATAATGACTTGTTGCTCTCCAAACAGGCATCGGCTTCCCTGTGAATTCTTATGTTTATAGTTTTGGGGTCTGGCTTTCTACCTGGTAATTTTTGCTGAATATACTGTATACACCAGTGTGGGCAGTGGAATCGCAGGCCTACAGTAACCAATGGGTTTGGGATCCTAACCAGCTTGGCCTCTTTAAACCTGGTTTTGTTATTTTTGTGTGTGTAGACACTATCAAGCACAGACAACCGGAAAAGTCCTTGCCCATTTCTGTACAGGTCATTGCGCTTGTTACACATAATTTCTCTTTATCAGAAAGCCGTTCTTGGTGACCTCTTACAGATAACTGGTCTCCAGAGAGGTGGCACTATTTCCCACTGCTGTCTCCTCCCTCTTCCTCAGAAATAACATTGTACTGCTGATCTGGAGTCAGTTTCTTTTAGTGATTAAGGATAGGGTGTTGATAGTAAGGGTTTGTCCGAGATCAGAGTGAAGGGCAACCTCCAGTGAGAACCCTACAGGAAATCATGGCTGGCCTGCAGAGCACAAAGCAACTCTGTTTCCTGACCTACATTTCTGTGGATGGGAAAATGGCGATGCCATTTGCATGTCAAGTTGAAGGTTAGAGGTCTCCAGTCCAAAATGCTCATGGTGGGACATTTGATTACGTGATGGGCTAGAGCTTAATGGTGTTACATTCAGAATGTAGAAATGATGATACACATAACACAGTGGACTCATTCATGCGGTGTTGCCATTGGAGATTGTTGCCTGCACTTCAGAGACAGTAAAGTCCATGTGTTTTTACAGTATCTAACTTTATATTGGGGACACATTTTTACCCAAAAGTCAGCAAAGCCTGACAAAACTGAACAAAGCCTCCATCTTCATTTGTAAAAATGCTAAGTTATCTGTAAGTGCTAGTCTAGGTTAGGTTTTAAACTAGCTGTGTATAAAAACAATAGAAGTCTATGGAATGTCACCTATTTACATAAGTAAACGTGTGTGTGTGTGTGTGTGTGTGTGTGTGTTGGTGTGTGTGTGTGTGTGTGTGTGTGTGTGTGTGTGCTCATTTGAC
>JAZGTK010020547.1:0-10943 GCA_036877625.1 Ambastaia sidthimunki
AAACATTAGCCAGCGTTCCAAAAATGTTCCCTGTTAGCTGGGTAGTTGGTTGTTCATACCTCAACATGTATTTAAAGATGCTGTAAGAAGTTCAAAGGTTTAAAGAAAACTAGTGTTGTTATTAGTTAGTTGTTAGGCCCAGTGTCAGGGTCAGGTTGAGGTCAGTGTCCACAGTTTGAACCAAATCCTGCAGGAAACTTTTGTAAGTTCTTCTTATTACATTGTTTAATGTTTCAACCCCACAAGTTTTTTTTTGTTACCACGTTTACATAAAAAAATCTAATTATAACTACTGCTCTCCAACTTTTGGAGCATGCTGTATGTACGCCGTCTGAAGATGACATTTTATTGGCTCTTCAAGGTCTGCTCTGTCCTGTACACTTCCTCTTTTGAGCAAACACAACGAAAACGTGTGATATAACAGTGTGTACATCTGCCACATATTCTATCCTCAGAGCTTGTTCTTTTGGCCGCTATTTTTGCCACCCACCATGATGAGTAATGAGTTAAGCAGACAGCAGACAGAAGCCCAGGTCGCCCACCCCCCCACGGCCCATCAAACTTAACAGGCATGTCCCATCAGGGCATCTCCTGCTGAGTCCTGACCAGCCCTCCACCGCGGCCCAGTGCCACACACATACAACAGCCCTACACGGCCCTCAACACACGCCACAGTGGGACACTGAGATCAGGAAGCAAATAAATCCAGTAATTTACCTGTTTACTTCAACTGGGACGGCAGAACGAAGATTTTGTGGTGAACAAAGTGGGGCATCGTTAAAAAAAAGGAGTCAACTGTAATGTAAGGTTTTGTCTAAACTTTATGAGAACATTCCACAAGCTTCATGTCCTCTGAAGGTTGATGTCTTTCACAGCCACACTGGGCAAGGTGTTGCTAACTCATCTGGTTTACACGTCCACCAAAAGGGGCTTTGAAGTCCATCCTGATAGACACATTACAGTTGTGCCCCACCGTAAAACCAACAGCTAACACTTCAGCATGGTGGGCATTCTGTCACAAGCCACAGAGAGTCTGAGCTGCCCACTAAAGAACTGTGACTTTTGGATAAATGTTGTTGGTGTTCATATATTTCTAAGGAATAGAACAATTCTGGTTGATTCCAGTTTCACATAATTATTCTGTTACTTTAATGGAAAGCTTTGCCCCGCACATCAAATCAGTAACTGGTCCAAACTGCATACAGAACAAATTAATACAATTTTGGTATCACTTTCAACTCACCATGAAAAAGAAATCATTTTATCCCCAAGTCATTTTATCCCTATGGCCCCAAATAACAAGTTCAGGTTGTAAGAATGTTTCTGAAACGTTTCCATTAAGCAACAAAAACATTATTTTGAAAGTTTTGGTATTGTACAAAAAGTTCTAAAACATCAGTGCTTTGTTATAAGAACCTTGTTCAAAGATTTTTTTAATTGTGTATCTAACTACTTAAGAATAACATTTGATATGATATAAAATGTTAGAAAAACATTCTACTAATGTTACTGCAAGAACATGTTTGATAACTTTGAGAGAACGTTTGGAGAACATTAGCCAACGTTCTAAGAACATTTCCATTTTGCTGGGGTGACACATAGCCAAGTAAAATAGCTTCTAAAATGAGAAAAAAAAAAACAGAACAAGACTTTATTTAATACTTCAGGAATTGATTAGATTGTTGGCAAACATTTCAATATTCCATAAGAAAATATGAATAGTACATTTTGATTTCATGTGACTTTTATATATTTTTGTCATATAAACAATTAAACTGTTTTAGGTTTAGACAGTGGGCAGTAGTTCTTGATTCTCAACACTCTATGTGAACATACATATTATAGATGATGTCACCCAATTCTTGCCTCCATGTGAGCTGATGTTGCAACAAATGAACTGGAACAGCACTTCATTCACATGCCACAAAAGTCAGACTAATTTTAAGAAGTTGGGGGGGCGGGGGGGGCTCGGCTTTGAGAACCACCTCAGCGTTTTCCCATGATTGCTGTGACACAAACACTCAAATCAGCAAGCACTGAAAAAGCAGTTTTCCTGGTAACGCCTAATGGATATTTTTTTCGGTTCTTGTGGATATTAGTTTGCCATTATTGATTCTTTCATTTCTAGAAAAATCTGTTTGGGCGATGACCTTACCAGCCAATTAATAAACTACCAAGTAAGTCCATCTCAGTCTGTCTGGCACTGACGCTTATTTGCAAAACAAATCAACAGAACCGTGAGGGACTCTTGGAAGTCTGACCCTTCTAAGCAACTGAAACTGTCTGCCTTTCAACTCCTTGTTTTGCCACTCTACACCCACGTTCGCTTGAACAGGCACCCAGAAGTTGTCAAACTTTCTTGCCGTGTGAAGACTGAGCTTTCTCTTACTCAAGAAGAAAAGAAAGACAACACAAAAAGTCCTGACAAAGGCCGGCCATTCTGGCCTCCTAGTGTGGCCGGGAGTGAATGGTGGGTGATACTTGTGCTATGGCATGCTAATGAAGCTCTAATACTCACAAATGCCCTCTCTCTTCACTCCGGCAACAGGGTAACAGGGTTAATTACCATAACAACAGGGTGCTACTGGCGGACGGGCCTGCGATGGAGCAGCAGTGGATGTTTTGCAGGAGATGCCAACATTGAATTCGCTGTCCGTCTCAAATGAAGAGCAAAGACCTGACAGATCGGAGAGGTCACACTATCTCTGTTTGAGGAGTTAACTCGCTTCAGTTCTGCTGGAAGATTGGGAGCGAGAGGAGCTCTGTCGTGGACCAAACTGGATTGGTGTTTCTGTGTCTTGGAGGTGGGGGTGCTTGTTGAAACCATCACTTTCTTTGCTTTTGTTTGACTTTTGTGGTGACTCGCTACACTCTGCAGTGAAAGAGCTATTCACCAACACAAAAACACACAAACTGTACCACAGAACACTGCTGGGATACTGTGTATAAACTGGCCCAGTGTGGATCCTGCTTTGTGTTGTAAAGACTTTACAAACAGACACTTCATTAAGAGCAGATCGGCGACATGCAAGTACACAAACTCTACCAACAGAAACTTGTGTTAATCCTAGTCGTTAACTTCACAAAGAAACACACAAAGTCTAATAATGTCGAAACACATTTCTGGCTAACTAGTTATTTAAAATGCCCTTAAAATGTAAAAGTGACTGACTGATGAATTATTCAATGCCTGATGGCCACAATGATAACTGACTAGTGCCACTGTAATGCTGATTAAATATCAGTTCATTTAACACTAATTGGTTAAATGGCAGTTTTTCCACAATCGCACACTCTGATTGGTTAAAGTTGGACAGAAAATGGATACAGATACAGTATACAGTGACCATCAGCAACAACATCGTCTCTACACTGTTTGGAAACGTTGTAGCGTTTTTACAAATGAGGGTGTCCTCAAAAGGAAGTATTGCTCAAATTTGTCAGGTTTTGCTGACTTTTGGATACAAATTTGTCCTCAATATCACTCACACACAGAACAAGTTTTTGTGTTCAATAGCAGCTAGACAGAGCAGATCTGATGGAAAGGCACACAGCACATTTTTTAAAGTTATTTAACTTGACACACTGTCTGAAAACAAGACGTCTGTGGTAAGAGATGATGAAACAGACTCAATGCAGAGACCGATCCAACACAGATCAACAATTAAAAAACTCACTGCACCAAAACACAACATGCATCCATTATTACCACTAAAAAACACGAGCTACAGAAACACGTTAACTGTAACCATGGCACAACGTTCTCACAGGCGTCAAGTGCTGTTTTATTTTTTGATACATAGATGGAGAAGGCCAGTTAAAATGGGAACGCCCAACGTTCAGACGTGCAAACAGCCAAATCCGTCTTTAACATAGCAGAATTTGATGGATGACTAGGGACAACAGTGCTGCCAGGACCCAACACTGGCCAACTGCATGGAAAGGAAAAGAAAACAGGTCTTTTGTTGCATTCTAACACCAAAACAAAGCGCCTTTGCTTTTAAAGCACACATTAGCTCTTCTTTGAAGCCCCTGACGTCCTCATTAACTCATGTGAAGGAAAATGAAATTTTGGTTTTGCACAGTTTGGTTCTGCTCTGTTTGGCTGAACTTCACTCGTCCTGATGGACAGCTCACACTCATAATCATAAGACCGAAAGCTTCAAGCATCAGTTTTCTAAAACCCGACAACTGATGTGTAACTTTAGAGCAATTCGTTTATTAATAAAATACGTCTAATAGACCTTATTTAAAACTGATGTTCTGAAGTATACGAGCTGTGTGCTGCTTTCTAAACAAGATGAACGACTGACGTATTGAGCGACAATAATTATATAAGACACTATAGACATGTACAGTGTACACAACACACTTTACAGGTAAAACTGTTGTTACTGCAGATACACACTGAATGTTACAGTGTCACAAATCTTCACCTGTACCGTTTTATGATTTTACTAACCAAATGCATTAATAACAAACATGTATTATCTGCATTTAGATAAAAAAAACAATACTAACCCAACACACTTAAACATCCCAGAAAGAGAGAGAGAGACCAATCTGACTGTCTCTCTTTTCTTCCTGTCGCCTTTATAATAAACATGCCAGAAACACAACTGTGGTGTGATCAGGCGTCAGGCCTCAACTCACATCATCTTCACTTTCTGTGCATGTGTCACGATTCAACAAACACACAAGAATCTCTCTGTACATCAGCCTTTGATACTGACCCCTACAGAGCCTCAATATTACTGTTTCCATTGACAACTGTCAGAGGAAGCGTCATATTTAAACACTTTATACCCCAGACAGTCTGCAGGACGGTTACCTGGACTACTGCAGCTTTCTCCTACTTAAATCCAACACAGGAAATATATAACACATGTTAAGGGGGTTCAAATAAAGGCATTTGTTTTATCAACACATTTTTTATTATGTTTTGCTTAAAGATAATCAAGTCTACTTGATGTTTTTGCATTGTGACATTATTCCCATGACAGTTAATGAAATTTTCTGCTATTTCTCATTACTTGTCAAGAAGTTTTGACTTAACGCAGCATAAACGCAGAGCAACAAGTACTAAAATGCTGTATAATCGATCACTATTTATTTCATTTATTTAATTAGGATCAGCGCTTGGTCACGATGCAAAAACTAAACATTACTTCATACCGAATCTTTCATATTTCTTCTGATTTAAGAATAAAAGAGACACAAAAATATGTTTTACCTTTGAGCACTGCTTGTGATTCTGACACCAAACCAACGATCCGTTACTCTGTGAAGAGAGAGAAAGTGTCACATCAGATATGACATCAGACATGATGGTTCTGAAGCACACAGGAGAACAATTAAACATACAAATGCATAATACACACAAATATTAAGTAAAACAGTCTCCATTCAATTACACTGAAGTCAAGCAGTCTGAAGTCAAGCAAGTTTGTGCTTCCTACATACAAGCGACTCGCTTCGTTTTTGAAGAGATTATGAGTTACGGTTTTGGCCTTCGTTTGCGCGCCAACATCACAATGAGAAATGACAAGTTGTTTTTAGTACAGAGGATGCTTAAAGAACCGATCCAAATATTCCATTAACAACAGTTTCAAATTAGGGAATGTGAAATGGGTCTTTGTGCCTTTTTCCAAGAAGAGACTTTGGAGTATTTCAACAGTTAAACTTTACGGGTCTACAAACCAAAAGTCTGCTTAAGTTCAATGTCAAGTTCAAAGGGTTCTGGAACAATGTAATCCAGTGGAAATTCCCCGTGAAACCTTGGGAAATAACTTATCATTAAAGGACTTAATTTGCCAGTCAGTACCGTAGGGTGTTGTGCACATGATGTCAAGGCTAATGGTCAAAGGACAAATGTCTTCAAAGGGGAGAAGACAGAAAGATGGGAAAAGGGAAAGAGGGGGAAGAGGAAGAGGGAAAAGAGAGGAAGAGGGAAAAGAGAGAAAAAGGACAAAAGAGGAAGATCAGAAAGGGCCAAAAGAGGAAGGGGGAAGTAGGGAAGAGAGGAAGAGAGAAAGAAGAGAAATTGGGAAAAGAGGAGGGGAAAAGAGGAAGAAAAGAAAAAGGAAAGAGAAGAAGATGCTTAAAGTGAAATCATGGTATTTATGGTATGTAAAACAAATTGAAACAAAATTTTAATTATTAAATAGAAATTAATACATTTTCCATCTGTTAACCTCAATTAATATGTCAGGAATAAGACAACTAATGTGAAGATGGCACTCGAAAGATAATATAAAAGCAATAAAAATATTTAAAATGAGCTATTCCCACCAGCTCTCTTCAGTCACGATTATATTCACAATATAGCACAGCATCAAGCCTTAAATAAATACATTTGTCCCTAAACCAACATCACTCAAAGTCATTTACACAACCTGGTCAGGTCAGCTTACAGAAGGCCTGAGATAGTTACCACCTTTCTGACCAATGAGACGCTGGCAGCAGAAGTTCATTCTGAACATTCCTCCAACACTCAGCAAGGATGTTGATCCAGCTGGCATTCACCTCAGGGAGACCATCAGAGATCCGTAAGCTCAGCTTTAAAGTGTGAGGAGATTCCTGGACACATTAAGTCTTTGGTTTTCACAGATGAACAAACTATCTCCACTGGTTGTCCCTCTACTGGCACTGATAGGATATTTTTGGCCATTGTTTGATTGTCTCTACGCGTTCAACTTTTCTTCTTCGGGTCAAGTTTCGCTTTTTGTTTTATAAACATTTTCACGTGCTTTAATCTGACTGGTGCTTTGGGGCAAGTGTTTAACACAACACAGGTCTGATCCACCGGGGTCTGAGCGCTCCAAAAACTAAGACTTGTGTTTGAGAGATGTCCATGTTTGGTGAAAGCTGTTCCATACATCTCGCATATCATAAAGCAGAAATCCCAGTGTAAAAAAACGAGTGTCGTTCATCATTTGTGCTTAACTTTCCAATTTACTGTCAATGCACTGAAGCACACAATGACCGTGGTGTTAGTGGACAAAAATAAAAGGAGATCAGTGATGACAATTCATAAATCTTTACAATCCCTCCATCTGTACACAAAGTCCAAAAATAACACTTGCCAAATATGAGCAAAAAATGTTTAAACAGGTATAGAGATATATAGATTATATATATAACCATAGGTCACCCTATCTCTTTATCTATTATGTTTGATATGTATGTATTTACATATGTAAATATATGTATGTGTATATATATATATGTGTGTGTGTGTGTGTGTGTGTGTGTGCATATACATATACACATATGTATACTTAGATATATGTGTATGTGTGTGTGTGTGTGTGTGTGTGTGTGTGTGTGTGTGTATATATATATATATTTACGTATGTAAATACATAAATATGTATTTATGTATGTATGTGTGTGTGTATAAGGTATGCTTTATATTCCTGTAATTCTAAAAGCATTTTTACTGGTAAAATAAGATCAGATTATTATGTGAGGACTGGGGCATGGTGCTGGTAAATCAACAAACTAGGAACTTCTTATCAACATTTCATAAGGTGCAAAACATCTACAGCTGCCACATTCCAGAGATACACGGCTGTAAAGTGTCACGGTCAATGGAAAAAAGTGAGATTCCAAAGCCACAGAGGGATTTCAGCAGACGCGCTCACAGGCAGATAGACTCCGGGGTTGTTTAAGGAGTCATTATTACTCTGTAGTTAAGATAAGTTCTCCAAAAACACACCCAACAGCCAAACAGCTCATCCATTACACAGGACAAAGAGCACATGAAAAAAATCCATCCGTTTCTGTGAATTATAACATATCACCATACAACTCTATGAATTAGTACAAAGATCGCTGAAAACATGCATTTAAAGGAATATTTACGTAAAACAGGACATATATGTGAATGTATGTAACTGGCTGTGTGTGACTGTGCTGTTTAATGCTCTATCAACAACATCTGTCAAAATTTTGTTTAAGAGAGAAAGAAAATCTGGACCTGTCCATTATTTTAAAAAGCACAAACTGCAGTAAGACATTTATAGTTTTAAAAGCAGAGGAGCTCTTATTTGTCAATAAAGAGCTTAAATAAATGTATTTATTCAGAACAAATCTGTTAATTATTTGACCTGCACACTGTTTACTGAACATATACTTCAGCCCCAAACTCACCACATCAGATATTAATGCTGTGCCGGGCTGGTCTAGGCACTCAGTGTTTTGATAGTGTTGGAGGGCCAGTGTTTACACTCTGGCATTTGTAAGTAAATCATTTGTAATCAGCCTTACCAATGGCTTATTTAGTTGTCTCTGCATATTAAACTATAATAGAAGAGAAAAGACCCACAAGTCTTACAGCTATAATTCTTAATATAATTCAGACATATTCTGAAACTGTGTATTAATTGTTTATTGTCTAGTACTGTGTACTTTCATTCTAAGTGCACTTCCATATCTGCAAACTTTGCACTCTTTCTAGGGGTCTTGTTGGGGTCTATTATACCAATAATGTTGTCATTAGAGCTTAACTCGAACCCACAATCTTCCTTTTTAAAAAATACTAGAGATGTTCGCGACAGCAGATACAGTTAACGCGATTACACTGAGTATCAGAGTGTGTGTTTCTGAGCTTGTGAATCAGCACAAAACTCCATTCATGACTGTCATAACTAATGAGAAAATACACACACACACACACACAAGCTGCTGGTGCGGTTTGACTCCATTTCTAAATTTTTTTATATCAAAGGCCCATGACAAGGGGACATGGCAAAACCTCTTTCCAATGTTTGTCTTTCCTCTGGATTAGAAGCCGCGTCCCTCAGGCGCGGCACATTAACTAAAAGAGCCAAATGCAGGACGGGCTTAATTTAAAACGTCATAATTTTTACGATGTCAACGGCACTAGCAGGACCTTTCTGACACACCTTTGGCTTAATACAGCCACACATAAATTATTCCACATACAGCAGACGCTTTCCAAGCGCACACGGTCGAACACAGGCACTCTTTCAGTGCAGGCGCAGACGCAAAATTTACTGCTGGGTTTCCATTCACACTGTTATGGGATGGGGGAGATAAATACCCTTTTGATGCCATTTAGATGTTGAAAAGGAAAATTCAAAGTCCTAAAAGATGTGTAATTTCACCAAACATTAAACTGCATGTTTTGATGACCTCTCTTGACACAAGATTTTTTGGGACATAAACATTTAAGTGTCAGAAGCAGACCGGCGAGAACACACACAGAACAAGTTGAGTAATATTGTACATTCATTTCTTGGCTTGTTCTCTTTGTGCTTTAAACGACATGCACAAAACTTGATCATTCGTGTCATACCAGCACAATCTGATAACATGCTCAAATTTCACACATTCCTGACACTGGATTAATGAAATCGGTTTATGCCAATTACTGGAATACACATTTAAAAGTCATATTAAAATGAAATATCCAATCACACGGCTGTCAAACCTGATACAATTCTCTTAATCGGGCTGGTTTAATTAAAAAACAAACGATAAAATCCCATTTTGACCTACAGACTGAAAACATTCACAGCCTTATTCCATCACTTCTCCTGACTGCTCTGTCCAAAATGCAGTTTCTTTTGTTTATTACACCTCCTGAAATGTGTTCACCTTCATAAGAAGTCAACAGAACCGGTGGAAGAAGGTCACTGTGGAGTGTGATGTAGACATTTGGTCAACCAGCTCTTTTTTGGGGAGGGGGTGTTTTTGCAGCTGACCAGACCTCCCATCTTCACATGAAAGAGGCACGCACACACACACACACACACACACGGTTTCTGGACAGTCTTTATGGAGCTCTGACAACAATCGCTCTCTATTTCTGGAGCTTCTCAGCCAGTCCAACCAGCTCTTTATCAAGCTCAACTTGTCATGGCACTTCCTCTGGAGACAAAAGCCATGGAGATTCAGAAAGAGATGTTTCAAGAGCTTTCTCCATATTTCTCTTTTGATGTCAAGCCCTCCCCTCAAATCACTAACGGCTGTAGCTCCACTTCATCTTTGCCAAAGGTTGTACATTTCTGTCTAAACGTATCTGTCAGAAAGTTATTTTTTGCGTGGGATAAACATGGATTTCATGTAGCTTAAACAAGTCTATGAGCGAATCTTACAAAATCCTTTCAAGAACAGATTCAAGTTATAGTGAAAATAATAATATTCAAACTTTAAACCAAAACTTTTGGATTTTTGCTATTGTAACATTATTTTCAGTCCAATTAAGTTCCAGCATTCTCAAAAACCTTAATGCAAAACATAAAATCTACAATTTTTTTATAATAAACAATATGTATTATTAAAATCACAAAGAATTGATGTATGATTTATTCTCTTTTAAATGCCTCTGATGCCTTTTTATTTAAATAAAAAAGACTATTACAGTATTGAATCTGAAGAAAATCACAGAATAAACAGATTCACAAGGTAAAACGTCTGGTTGCATGAGACATGCGAGGTGGGATAATGTTTATATAACATCACAATGCACCAAATTCCTAAAATAGGCTCCAAATATTCAAAATATATGCAAAATATACATGTGGCCTGGAACGAAACTCATTTCTTACACTAAAGAACACGGATCTGCGTTCAGTCTCCTCTGTGAAACTGAGGTGTGAATGATTATAGTTAATGTTTCTATAACGTTTGTAAGGAACCATCTGTTTATGTGATATGTGACTGATGCCAGTCAATGCATCTAGCTCAACAAGAGCTGTCAGAGGAACAGGTTAACTTTTTAAACAGATTATTTAAGACTAACTTACTAACTAACCAGAAAGGTGATAAACGAGCTCTAACAAAAACTGAAACCTATCAAGTTATTAATTAAAAATAAAAAAACACATAAACAGAAATAAACGTAGAAATCAGATCCGCAATTATCCGATTATATTAACAATGGATTAAACGGTTTTTGTTTTGGTACATTTAAG
>JAZGTK010020548.1:0-10942 GCA_036877625.1 Ambastaia sidthimunki
ATGATGGTGTTTAAATGACACATTTTTTATTTCTGGGTCAACAAACCCTTAAAGCAAATCAGATGAGTAATATTGAAAGAATCCTAGCTCACAATTTTAGGTGGTTAAAACGTTTCCCTGTTTCCATAAAGTAACAAAAACAAAAAAACGCTTTTTTGAATGTTCTACGAATGTTCAATGTCAAGTTTTTTAGATGTTGTTTTGCTTGGGTATAAAAACGTTATTCAAACAGTTTAATTCTGTAACGTTTTTACAACATTCCACTAACAACTTATGAATATTTCTGATGTATGATCATAACGTTAAAAAATGTTTTACTAACATTACTGCAATAACATTTTTGATAACTTTAAGAAAACTTGTAGAGAATGTTAGCCAACATTCTGAGAACGTTCAATGTTAGCAAGTTTCCATACAGTTGTCACCTTTAGCATGTATTTCAAGGGTTAGTTCAGCTTTGACCTTTTGCACTTGGATTAAATGGGTCACGTCATTTATAACTAAACCCCAAAATGACACCAATGCAGTCATGTGACTCATTTATCTGTGCAGCAGCCCCGCATCACGTCACACTCTGTGCGTTTTGAAATTGCATTTTCCCAATCCTTCATTTCAAAAGCCATTCCTCCAAAACCGCCTGCAATTAGGATAATATCGGGCAAATTTATCATCATTTCCATCTTGAATATCTTACAGTGAATTGTGAAGTAATGGCGCTGATTATTCATGAAAAGCTCGTCGTAAATTTCGATCACTTTCTTCAGCATTATCAGTCAGATCTGAGAATTGTGGCCTTACGGTCAAAATCAGAAATGCATTTAACATAAAATTCACTGGGGTCCGAAATCAAATTGAAACTGGGGGGAAAAAACAAAGATTAACAATTTTGTAAAAATATATAGTGGGGGTGCAGAAATTGCATTTTCTCTTAAATCATTATTATTTCAAATAATAAATGCAACATTGTGACAGTTTTGGACCCCCTCCCCCTGTATGTTAAAAACAGAAATAGGATTATTAAAGTATGCGATTACAGTGCGAAAAGCAATCTGTCATGTCAAATCTATTTGTTATGTTTATATACTTTAAACTGTTACTTACATTATGCTGGTTTATTAAATGAGTCGGTGTATTTGTTCACATTGCTAAGCTGTCATTTACAAATGTCACTCACATGCGTGGCTACATAAGTGCATTGATTGTGCATTGACGAAAAGCAAACATACAGACACGCTGTTTGACAGACGCGGGGCTTTGAATGGACCTGATCAATAAATGGGCAGAGAAACATCCAGTTCGGTTTTCCCGTCTCGTCCCATAATGGGAATCGCAGTTGTACGTCTCCCACCATATGAAAACAGTGCGCACACACATGCACGCGCATGCACACACATGCACGCACACACAAAACGCCCTTTATCATTGTAACACAATGGCTCTGCTCTCCACGCCGGAGACTCAATGTCAGCTCTTCTCTCCCCCCCAAAGCTCCGAGACATTTCCATAATCACTTCATCCATGCGATGTGATCAGACTCGCATACAAAAAGGAAGACATTACCCCCGATTTGAACCGCTATAGCTTTGCCAGAGTGGAGGGGCTGTTTGGGGCAGATAAGAGGTTTTGGCAGGACAGAGACGCTGGAAGTGTTGAAAACTCAACTGCGCCGCATGCTTGCGTGCTGCTTGTTATAGCGTCTGTAAGACGGGCTGTTTTTCTTCTCATACTTCAGTTTTATTCGTCTTTTATTCTCTTTTTCATGATGTAATTGTGCGAAACAGGGCGGCGTGGTTTTGTTTCGTTGTATTAAATCGTGGGACTTTGTTGATGTGCCACTAAACGTCAAAACGAGCCGGTTTCTGTGATCACCGTTAGATGCGCGTTTCTGGTTGCCTTTGGTGTTTTGCATGAGTCAGTTTGAAGTTTCTGTTTTGGGAGGTAAATCGTGCTGATTTACACACGCTGATCGCCTTCAGCACTGCAGATCTCTGCCGGAATATCAGGCAGACATGCTGATCTTCTGTTGTGTTTTTGTTGCATCTTTAGCACATTGTTTTTCCTATTGTGGATTTGCAGAAAGAGGCCTGGAAGAATTTGGTCGTAGGGTTTGATGTGTACTGCAGTTTGGCTCCACCCCCTCCGCTCCTCTCGTTACATTGTAACGTTTGCCTCAGAATTGAGGCACATTTGTGACGTCAGCATGAGTTCTGTATCACGTATAATGGCAACAACTGTTTACCACTGTAACTAGGCAACAAATAAGAGGACAACTGAGGCTTCAGTGAATTATGTTTTTGTAGTTTTTGTTTGTCTGAGAAAGCTTTTGTGTTGTTAGCAATTTCAGTCACTTTGCTAACTCCTGCCAGTTTCTTAAGTTGTACCTTTATTATGGTTGTTTAAAACTCTGGGGGTGTCACAGAAAACAGTATGATTTCTCTGTATTTCAGTGAAAGGAGTGATCAGGAGGTTGGGGCATTTTATGCATTATATTCAAAAGTAAAAAATGCTTTCAGCACCTTTAACAGGTTTAGTTTGTTTAAACTACTATAAAACTGAATAAAATAGATTTTAATTGAGCATTAATACATGTTTCTAAGAATAGATAAAGTTGTTTGAGAGGCACAGCAGCAATATATGTGTTATAAGTTTGTTTTCCAACAGTATCAGCAGTTTTGTTATTGTTGACTTAATCATGTTGGTGCCTTTAATAATATGACTGATGATGTTAAAGCTGAAATCTGTAACATTTGCTTCTGCAGCGCCATCTCTGTTCAAAACATAGAATTGCAAGTTGATCAGGGAGTTATTTTCTTAACATGGAAGACAATAACAAGCTCTCCACCATCCCAGCACCCACATATGTGATTTAGTACCTGGTCTTTGTTCTTCATCTTTTTATTTACAGATGTGACAAGCACAAGTCAAACTGACATTTCCCACAAAATCTGACCTGACCGGTCAAATGATCAGACTCAACAAGGTCAGATAAACACTGTGAATTAGGAGATGGTTTTGAACATGGATTTGTTATGCACTTGCTTAATAACTGATTCTGTTTATTTTTAACCAAAAAGATGCTTTACATGGTGTTTAGTATAATTAAAAAGAACACATTTCTGGTTTAACTAGAAACGGCTCCCAAGTCATTTTTGATTTTGATGAAAATGCTCATGATGTTTTTAATTCTTTGTCACGTTTTCTTGTTCATCCGTGATTACGAACAACTTGGAAAAGATTTTGCAATTCAGGGCATCAGAAGAGTCTGTGTGTCGAGCAAGACACAGGTGTGTTCGGTCAAGTCAAAGTGTGTATTTTCACACTCCCCCTGCTCTGGAATAAATGGATTGTTATCTGCAAAAGTGAGCCAAAGTGGGCACTCCAGCAAGATTACCTGAGCACCATCTCCGAGACCCTCTGATCTGCGATTTCAGAGAACGCAGGGGACAGAGCGAGCGCTATTTTTCTCTATTGTTTCAAGCATTAATGGATTTTTCTGTTCAGGCTGTCGTGTTGGAAACATCTGGCTCTATTGCTGGGCAGTGAAGCATTATAGTAGCCACGGCAGGCTGTCAGAATCGACTAGCGGTGTGGCGTGGCCTGCTGGAGCTAGTCGTGGAGATGGACAGTGGCAGGTGTTCTCAAACACACCTCAGCATAATTGCTGTTTCCATTGTCACGGGCATCCAGTAACAGGAAATGTGACTAAGGCCCCCTCCCCTTTCCTTTCTTTTTGCTTTTTTTATAAGAAAAATCACCGGCATCTTAATTAAAATGAGTTATGCCAGATGGATGGCAGATTGTGGTATGGAAATGAGCCAAGTTAGCAGTAAACACAGTTCTGTTAACAAGACAGAACATTCTCTAACTAACATCTACTCGTATGAGTTTAAAACAGGGCGTGACCGTCATGTTTTAGGATCCGTCTTGGGTTAAGCGTCTGAGGCTATGTGGTTTGGATTATGGTGTTGTGTTTAACAATGCTTTGAGACAGGATGTGTCCCAAAATAGGATCATAATTAAATGTGAGGTTGTTTTAGGCTTGGGAAAACATCACTTCACAGACGGTCGTAGGCACGGAGACAACATGGCTGTTATGACCTTTTAACCGCAGTTAAGTGGACTAGACAGTTTAGGTGTCTGGAGCTGTTAGTGGTAATCCAGGTCACACTCGCTGTCTGTATTTCTATTCCTCTCACAGACTAATGAAAAACCTCGACATTAGATATTTATTCACTGCATTAGTTGTGGCTCTTCTGGTGGTGTGTAGCAGTTTCAAATCACGCTTCTGGGGGCACTGCGTTCCCATTGGTCGGGAGAATATTCCCTTCCACCAATCAGAGAGCTGGCTCACATTCTCTGCCTTCGTAGGTCCTGACAACACGTCATAACCGGAGGAACATTCTGAGACTGTTTAATATATAATTGCCTGTGGTGCTCTAAATTGCTTTCATACGGCTCCTTCAAAACCGCCACATCTTAAGATATTTTATGCTCTAGCAAGACTTGTTTTATTAAAACTGCTGTGTCCCACGATAAATACAGAAAGGTTTATTTTCTGTCATTTCATTAAAGTCATTTGCACTACATAAAAAAGTGCAATTAAACATTTTTGAACTCCTTTAAGACTACAGCGGCCAAAAGTCTTGGGGTCACCGGGACATTTTCCCCTTTTTATGTACAGTAAAAAGCTTTTATGGAGCTGTTGTGTTAGTTTAGGACAAGGATGGATAACTAGGTAAATTGGTTCGGTTGCCAACCCTACAACACCGAGCTGGATCGCTGTGTGTTCTCATGGCGTGATCCGATTGCTTCTATGTCTGTTTGACGTGTCTTGCAAATCACGCTGAGTGGATGATCGTATTAAACATCAGGGAAACATTAATCTCTAATCACTTTCCACTCATCCAATAATTAGGTCAGGCTTTAGCATCTTTGCCAAATGGAAATAACATCACATGACACTGGCCAATAATGTTGTGACTGTAATAACTTTATGTCTCAGTTGTGCTGAGAATATTAAGGGCGTGTAGAAACAAACATGATATACATTAAGTTCTTTTTGATGAAAATAGCCATAAATATTTTACAGTGTTTGCTTTGTCAAGACACTGTGCCTCTTATTTAGATAATTGTTATTTATGCAAATTATCATTATTATTATCATTAATTAAATAATGTGTAAATAAAGTGTAACCTGATGTTGGAAATCTGTTTTTTGTAAAACTGCTATAAAGAGACCTACAGCGCCCCCTATTGGATTGAAGACTTTCAGCGTTTCCAAATAGCACGATTTTGATAATGTCAAGATGTGTAATGTAAAAATTAAAACGTATGCTGTTTTTCATCAGAATATAAGCCAATTTAATTATGAAATATAATTCCCCGTTACATTTGCGTTATATTGGATTATAGTGGGTTATAATGGATTATCACAACTAACAGGGAACATTCTTAGAACATTGGCTAAAGTTATCAAAAAAGTTCTATAGTAAGTTAGTATGTTTTTAATGTTATATATCATATATTAAAATATATCATATATAAAACATTTTTCTTAAGTTGTTAGTGAAACGCTTGGGTGTTGCAATCGTGTTGCAAGTAAATCATTTAAATGTAGTACCTATTTTTGAATGTGTTGGAACAGTGTTGGAAACTATGTTTAGGTTATTAATGATACAAATTTATCAGTACTTTACTAGCTGCTGCCTTTGTATTTTGCCTCTTAATTGTAAAATATGGTTTCTTGAACGTTTAGCAGTAACCTAGTTTATACTAAATCAAGCATTGTAGTTAATGCTCAACCCGTCCTTTTAGTCCCCAGATTGTGCAACATGTTGAGAAGGAGATTGATTTTATTTCTCTAGACTGCAGACAATTTTCACCTGCTAAATGATAAAATGGGCCTAAAAATCCCATAAACCTTAACTGAAGATCACTGAGTCATCAGCTGATAAGAACATGAAGATCAGTAAGACATCAGAACATCTAGTTGTTTGGTGTTTTTTCTTCCAGACGTCTTCCTCATGATGTTCAGATCATGAGCTCTGAAGCTCTAAAGCATCTTGATTCATTTGAAGCAGAACTGATTGAATTATGACCTTGGGAAAGATTTCATTATGTTGACTGCTGGTCTGGACATGTAGAGCTGATTCTACATCAGACAGGAGTCAGATTTGTGGAATGGGTCTGTTATTAAAGTCAGTGCTGGATGTTCCTCATTTATGCAGTGCGGTATTTTAAGATTAAGATTGCTTAAAGTCAACATAAAAAAATCAAAACAGACCCTGTTTGTGTTTTAACACTCTTATTCTGGATTGGATCCATTTTGCTGTAGAAATGGCTGCTGTTTCTGATGGATGTAGCTATTGTAAGTCTTGCTCAATATTTTCTAATCGAATATCCTGTTAAATCCAAAAACATGTCATTGCAGAAGTCAAATGGGTGGCAACACTGTTTCATGTTGACTTTAAAGAGACACTTGGCATCATACATTAAACATTTTTCATTGGCTGCGTCCTGTTTCTGTGTATTTTTGTCCTGTGATTCACAGCACATTTATTCTACAGTGATATTCAAACAGAGATGCAAGAAAAACAATCACTATTTAGTTACTTTACAAGACACTGTTTTCTCATGCTATGCGATACAGAATTTGTCCTTGTAATGGTGCTGAACATTTAAAGTGACGGTACTTAATAACTAACACTACACTGATAAATATTCTGTTAAGAGCTGCAGGCTGTAATGTGTCAAATCCAAGCAGACGGGAAGCAGAACATCAGAACATGAGCTGAGCAGGGACGGATCTCCAGAGAGGTTCCATCTACAACGCAGTGAAGCCACAGCAGAACCATCACGGACAGCGTTTCATTTAAAGCTCAGGTGCGTTTCAAATTCCTAACAAGGAACGTTCTCAGAACATTGGTGAATGTTCTATGATAGTTCTCTCAAGGTGGTTAAAAAAGTCTTGCAGTAACATATATATAGAACTTTTTTTAACATTATATATCGTATATCAGCAATGTTATTGTTGTTAGTAGAATGTTTTAAAAATATACAGAATTTTAAAAGTTTAAATAACATTCTGAAAATAGGAAACGTTTTAATGTTATTACTTATGGGAAACGTTAGGGAAATGTTCTTACAACCTAAAATTGTCAGCTGGGATGTGGCAGCAAGCGGGACTCTGATGTATCTGCGGTCAGACTTGTAGAGCTGCAGAAGTGGATCACACTGAATCTGAAAATGCTGTCTTCATTTAAACATATATCTTCATTTAAAGAACACCTTCAATTTGTATGATGTTTTTTCATAGAACACAAAAAGGAGATTTTCAGTCAATAGCTTAAATTTCATTCTGTTTCTCATATAAAGTTATCGTATGACCTCAGAACATTTTGGATAAGTCATGACGTGAGTGTGAGTAAATAATGACAGAATTTCCATTTTACAGTGAGTTATTCTGTGGAAGGCCCAGCATCTTGTCAGACGGTCCCTACAGGCAAAGTAAACAAAGAGAATAAGTCTTTAAATGAGGAAATGACCCGTAAATCATTGATTCATATACATATACAAAGTTTTTCCAGACACATTTTTGCTAGTTGAAAGTCACATCCTGATAACAATCACTAATTTCTCTTAATATGTTTATATTAATAAATACCTTCTGTGGAAGGCGCACAAATGTTCGTCCAATCACTGCATTCGGTCCTAATGCAATCATAGGACGTTTTACTTGCCTGTCAAATTATGTATGCATACATACATTTTGGAGGAGGCGTGGCTTTGACAGAAGGGGTGTGATCTTATGCTTTTAAAGCTAGCTTGCTATTGCTAGCCTCTCAGAAATTGTTACCCTTCCTTTAAAATGGAAGCTATGGGGCTCTAAGTTTCTAATGTAAACAATGGCATGCAAACGCATAAACGTGGCCTTTCTCTCTCATACCTGTGCATTTATCTCCTTCATCATCCTCTCCAGGATGAGTTTTCTTGGTTAAATGGCGCACGATGATTGTGGCATTAAAAGCTCTCTGGAACACAGAAGAGGACCAATGTTAATGCCGCAGTCTTTGCTGATTCAGATGAAACACAAAAAACATCTTCCAAAAGCAATCAGTGCACCAACATCTGAAGACAGCAAAGAGCAAAGGAGCAAATATAATGTTTCTGAGCCATTTATTGTGCCTGTACTAAAAGCCTCTGGTAGTTCCATTAATTACAGTTTTGCCCTTTTAAAGATACAAAACAATTTCAAGTAGAGCAGATTAGTAGAAGACAGGCAACAACAATAACAAAGTATAGATGTATCTATATTTATAATTATATATAATTATACATGCAAAGTGCTGTATCAGCCTCACAGGTCATTGACATGGGTCATAGTTTACAGAGTACACCCAGCTAACAGTTTTAGGTTGTAAGAACGTTTCCCTAACATTTCCATGAAGTAACAAAAATGTTAAAAAAAATGTTTATTTGAAAGTTCTAGTAGTGTTATCCAGCTAGTGTTATCCACATTATTTAAACATGTTTTAATAAAATCTGGTCCATTTGGCTTGTAAAAACCACACATTTGGCTTCAGGACCCAAAATTGTTTATTGTAAGTAAGTGTTGAAATGGTTTAATACATTAGAATGAACTATGACCTTTCTCTTTGTTTAGTTTTGCAGATTTTGAGGATGAGGTATGTAACAGCCGGTGTTGGCCTCTATTTAACTCACTATAGCAGATATATAGCTGAATGTGCATTAAAAATGTTACTGCTCTCCCCCATTTAAAGCCGATAATCCCGTTTTCTGTCTCTGCTGTCTGAAGTCCGTTCGTGTTGTTTTTATCACACGTACCTTCCACTGACTCTTGGCAAAGTTCTTCTGGATCTGTGCTGAAACTGAACGGTGAATGTTCTTGTCTAAAGCTGCACCTCCTGATATCCTGCAAACAAATAACATTAAATATACGACACCAAAGCTTCATGTCAGAAGATCTCCACAAACTAAAACAATTCACAAACTGTCCACTGACTTGCCACAATACAGTCAGTGATATAAAAATGAACTATAAACTTTTTTCATACAATTCTGCCAAGACTCAGTCCACATTCATTTATAGTTCTTTATACTCTCTTTGTGTGACTGAAGTCTTGTATATTATTGAAGCATTCTAAAGGGATTTCAGAAGAAACATCTGAGGTCTCTGTGAAGTCTCGTGAACTATAGAAGAGCAACTTCTGAGCAAAAAACTTTTCCAGAATTTACTCTGGAAAAGTTTTAGTGTCCCTGGAATATGTTTCGTTTCGGCTATGAGAAACATTATTGTGCTTATTTTAAACCCACAATCCTTTGCAAACTGTTTTGCAGGAGAAGAGACTGTTTCTACTGCATTTCATAATCCTGTTTCTGTCTCCCACACGGCTGCACAGATGCAATCTTTATGTTTATCAAGGTCATCCTCTCTTTTCATCGTGGATCAGCCCTTCGGTTCTGCCGCCTCTCTCCTGCTATTTTTGGACTCACCAAGGATGCTGCAAGGCCTGGTCACTATTGAACCTCTTGGCTGGATCCTTCTGCAGTAAGTGTAGTATGAAGTCTTTCGCTGGAGCATTAGAGAGTGGGGGAAGCAAATAACACAGCAGGATCAATACCACTTAATGTGCCCGGCATGTGGCGTGTTCAGGGCTGCATTATAAAACCTTGTGTATTAATTCAATGGGTGAAGTTTTCAAAAGCACTCGTGTGCACCTGTTGCTTCACTCGGCATCCTCAGCAACTCTGTCTCAGCATATGCAATTATATCAAATAATTATATAAAGTGAATGTATCAGACAGCTGTACGTGTGTAACTATATATAACTATATATTAAATATTCCATACAGAACACATACATGTATGTGAGTAAATAAAGGAGCCACAATGGCTGTCTTTCTGCCTCTCTGCACCCATGTTTTGAGTATGAATTATAGTTCATGAATTATAGTTGGGAATATTGTTCTGCTGTTTTGTTATTATTGTGTTCATACCTGAATCTGAAATATCATCCCAGTATGGCGAATCAAATTCATATTCAGCCTTCATGATCAGCTTGTAGAGTTGTGTGTCATTATCATCATAGAATGGAGGATAGCCACACAGCCTGTAAGCCACATCACACTCTGTGTCAAGCTGTTCATGAAACTGTTCATTCTGATGGTGGATAAATAGACATCAATACATCACTCACAGAATGAATGTAATAACCCCGATGGCCCAGAGATCCACCTCCTTACTGTATGTCTTCTGCTGTAGAAGTTCAGGAGCTGTAATCACATGATGGTCATAGAATCAGTATAGAATCATTATAGAATCAGTATAGAATCAGTATAGAACCAGTATAGAATCAGTCATATAATCAGTCATATAATCAGTATAGAATCAGTATAGAACCAGTATAGAATCAGTCATATAATCAGTATAGAATCAGTCATAGAATCAGTCATATAATCGGTCATATAATCAGTATAGAATCAGTCATATAATCAGTATAGAATCAGTCATAGAATCAGTCATAGAATCAGTCATAGAATCAGTATAGAATCAGTATAGAATCAGTATAGAATCAGTATAGAATCAGTCCTATAGACTAAAGTTTCTCCAGTGGTTCTTTCCTGGTAAACATTTTTATTGCTCCAAGGTTGCTCTTTTAAAACTCAAGAGATTTGATGGAGATCTCAGTTGTGTTTCATTTAGGTATCAGCTTAGTCTCAGATGTTTAAAATGATCACGGTTAATATTGCTTAAGAGAAATAAAAACATAAAAACATATGAGACCTTTGTTAAAATAGTTTAAGCGTATGGAGCTGTAACATTAATTTAGATTGTAGTTAAAATAATTTGGATTTGGGTAAATTTGATGATGTTTGTGTTCATATTGAAACGTTTAATAATAGTGGCTTGATTTCAGTCTTG
>JAZGTK010020549.1:0-10942 GCA_036877625.1 Ambastaia sidthimunki
ATCTCTTAGGCAAAGAAATATTTAGCCCATAAATCACACTGCATTAATAAGCAAGTCATGTAGGCCACATTTTTCATTTAAATAATGTAATTCAAGTTCATACAGAAGGATTATTATGTCAGACACAACATAACTGGCTTCATAGTCGCTGTGTGCAAGTTTTGTAAGTGCAGGCTGGCCTCACAGAGGTTTGTAACAGCAGCGTGAAACAAGTGTTGCTTTTAAAAGGCCTCACTTTAGAAAGTTAGTCCCAGTTTGCTGGTGTAACACATGGATTTTTCACATACTTGTGCAGAAGACAAAAATGACAAAATTAAAAGGTAGTAGAAAATGTTGTAATGCTAGTCACAAATGAAGGCCATTAAAAGAAATATGAATGAATACAAAAGCTACGTCCAATAATAATCACCCTGCATATCATATATATGCAAATTTCATGTTACATGATGTTGTGCATAGATTTCTGAAGAAACAAAACTAGTATGTTAGTACCAAGATTGATACGACTAATAAAAGCATTTGCCTGGCAAAGTTTCATTCTAAGTTTTTTTGATACATACAAGAAAACACAGGAGGTACAAATGTTAATTTGGCACAACAGAACATGACTGCTGTGAGAACATGAGTAGTGTTACGGATGAGCAGACAGGAACAAAATCCCTGAGGTCTTAAAAGCACCGTCTGCCCATAGACTGATTAATGTTTAGACCCACTTTCAGGTGAGTTAGTCATTAACAAGAAAAATCAGTGTCAGTGCATGCAAGTGTCAGAAATGCAATCTGAAGCTCTTCAATGAGCGATTCTTATTCTGCTGTCCATCAGCAAAACATCACAAAGGTCATTTATGCATTTATGGTGCAGTTGGCTAGTTGATAATTCAACATGCTGGTGTTACAATTTTCTGTTGTACTCTGTCGTTTCGTTTTGTGTTTGCGTGCAAGGTCACATGCAATAGCTAAAGCTCCGCCCTTTAGGAAGCGCACAAAGTTTTCGCCCACCAGTGGCCCCATGGCATACATGCCCGGCTCCCTCATGCTCTCATAGGTGTACGGATCCACATCTAACGGGTTGCGCCGACAGCTGATTGGCTCTTTTGGGTCCAGCGCCAGGGGGCGACCGTGTTCTGAAAGAAATGACAGGTTTGGATGGGACCCAATCAAAACAAGTGCCATGGAGACGTGCAGCACGGTTTGAAGTCCTCCTTCGCCCTCTAGCACACATTTGCCACCCGGTTTAAAGCCAACCACACGGTGCTTTGGGAAACTGAGGTAACCGGGGTAGCTGTTATAAGGGCTTGAGCCATCAACAGGTGATGTGACAGGTTGGTTGGACAGATTTAATGTGGTCTCGCCCAGTTTATGCTGCTGTTGGCTCATCATCTGATGCACTTTGTGGTACTCGGGGTACAGGAGTTTGGGCAGCTGGTTGAAGATGAGCGCCGGATCACTGACAGGTCGTCGAAATGCGTGATACACAGGCGTGTTTAAGTGGTGAGCTGCGAGAACAGCGTCTGCTGCCGTCAGCCCGGCACCCACTATCAGAACCGGCTCGGAAGCCCGATCCAAACGCCTGGAAGAAATGGCATCCTCCAACTCCCAGAAGCTGTGGAAGACAAAGGGAAGATTCTCACCATCCACGCTGAGACGGGCTGGGATGTCGTGGGTTCCTGTGGCAAGCACCACGTTCTCTGCATGGATGGAGAACGGGACCTCGTCCTGCTCTTCATCACCCTCAGCTCTCCTCTGGAGGCCCTGGATCTTCCAAACGGTGCGGTCGTGTTCAAGTGAAACCCGATGGACCGAGGTCACAGTGGTACCGCAAGCAAATCTTCTTTCCAGTCCCATTTTACTTACATAGTGCTGATAGTAGGATGCAATCTCAGCTGGTGTGGCTCGATCGTTACGTAAATTTCTAATGCACACAAACAAAAGCATACAATTACATTAGACACATTGTCTATTTAGGCATTTAGTCTTACAATAAACTACTGAACAACAGTTACTTACTGTAATGCAAGATATACTGTATGACTTAACACATTTATGAATATATGCACTGGTCTATCAGTAAATAGAATTATAAATAGGCTTTTAGTTCTAATACTAACTCTATAAAGAAATCTTTTTTTTAACTCCAGCCCTAGATTCAATTATATATTGTCTGCAACTCTCAAGAGAGATTTTCTACTTGACTTCTTGCTTGTACTAGATGTTCACTGATTGTAAGTCACTGTTGGTTTTAAAGATTGAGGCATTGATTGTTCAGTTTAAATCTTCATACCTTCGTTTATCTCTCATCCAGTCCTTTAGCTTCAGTCCAGGAAGTTCCATCCAATTAGCCAGGCTGAGAGTCAGCATTGAACCCTCCATCGCCTGCAGGAGTCAACCACAATAATCAACATCTTAACATACTGCACAAACTGATATGATGTACTGTAGGCAACATACAAGAAGATTGCAGACAGTGGACGGTATTGAAGACAGTATTGCAGTTGTTTTTAAAAATGCAAACATTAAATCACATGAGTGGCCTTTTCCCTATCAGTTCTGCAGGGCTGTGCAGAAAATAATGCCTACATTGAGATTTTTTTTTGCCTTGTGACATTATTTTCAACAATTAAGCATAAATTACTTTGAAACTGTAGCAAGCGAAGTTACAGCCAACCTACAATTTAGGAACTCTTAAAAAAACTCTTTAACTAAAGTACAAATTTGAAAGTAACTACATAAATGAATTTTACTTTATATAATAAAAATTATATAAAGAGCAGTATTTATTTGGCAGACATAGAAAAATGAAGTGTCCTAGTTTGGATGCAAAGCTGTCTGCACAAATTAATAATAAAAACCATGTTTTAGTGATCTTCAGCTTGTTACTGCAGAAGCTAATGCTATTCTGAAAACATCTGAGCTTGTCATGCTACTGAAAATGTTGTTATGTTTGCCTTGTCACTACTTTCAGTTACTTCA
The DNA here is from genome assembly GCA_036877625.1 of Ambastaia sidthimunki. Taxonomy (NCBI): domain Eukaryota; kingdom Metazoa; phylum Chordata; class Actinopteri; order Cypriniformes; family Botiidae; genus Ambastaia; species Ambastaia sidthimunki. The sequence continues at coordinate 2,970 of JAZGTK010020549.1, forward strand.
TTAAAAATTAAGCATATCAAGTTTTAGACATGGTGACTTACATGCCAGGCCCCACCAGGTGGCCCCTTCCCCAATACAATGTGGGGTGTGGCCCTTTCCGGCTCGTACCGCCATATCAGTGGTGAGGGGCAGTCCACTCCAAAGTCACCATCAGGAAGCAGGAGGGCATCGAAAAGCACGGCCACAGGGTTTGATGAACGGCCCTCTAGACCCTCACAAAGGTATTCTAGATCCTTTAAAATATAAAACCAGATTTTAGCACACTTTTAACTTGATTTAAACATTCTAAGCCAACAATCATGTGTATGAGTCATTCCTGAAACAGCCAATAGTGTTCCTATAGAACTAGTTCCTATAGTTCCTATAGAATAGACTTGCAGTATTCGCTCAAAAGTTGAAATACTGCACTCTTAATTACTGGCTGTTATGTAAATAGGTGTGGTAATTGCCCGAAGGTTTATGTATGTGTGTGCGCATGCGTTACCTGGTCAAACAAGGAGAGATGGGGGTTTTCTGACAGTTTGTTATGCAAAATGGGGTTGGGGTGCAAGCCCTCAGGAGAAAGGTAAGGTGTGTATCCCGACAGCAAATAAGAGAGACAAATCCCTGAGGGTCCATTACCTGTCAGAACACACAGCCATACATGTAAAACTGGAACTGTTCTCCATTTTAAGATTTTCTTGTGGGAAAAAAAAGATTTTCTCAGGAATGCGAGTAGTCTCTCAAGAACAGGATGTTCCAAAATGTACATTCTTCAAAAATAACAAAAACTTATTCATAACAAAACAGTAATGTAAGTAATAATAGTATAATAATGGTTATAATGATATAAAGTTTAAAATTGCTCAATTACGCAAACTAGAACAAAAATGAAAGTGAAACAACACAACAACTGTTAGGCAAGTTATGTGTAAAAACCAAAGTAAAAACCACACAAACCCTAAAAACAAACTACACAACACAGACTCTTACCAACAATGACAACAGGCAGGACTTCATCAGAAAAAGCATCTTCATTATAAAACTCCATAGTTTCGCACCTGTCACAGGCAAAAGAGCAACAAACTGTAAGCTGCATAAACAAACATTAAAACCCACATACAACCCACTTACCCATGACACACAAACCAAACTGCTTCATCTCTGTGCTGTATATGACAGTGATGATTTTTTGCAGGCTAACTGTCTGTCACTTTCTATTAGATAACTTTTGAAACACTTTAGAGAATGTAAAGACTGTGCAGGCTGCATTCCTGCTTATCACTTGACTGACAGCTTTACTTCAAGAAACAAAGGAAAACGAGTAATTGTGGCTCTAATGGTTTTGATACTGTTAAATTAAAGTAAACATAACTGTAACATATCTCATTAACATGTTTCATTAGTGTGTTGACACAGAAGTGTTTAACATAGATCATGCATGTTACACAACAGCTTCTGTATTTAGGTGACAATGACTCTGCAGAAATTTTAAAGCGACAGCAGCTCATTCATAATCCTGACAGTCACTTTTGCTGAGTCACGCTGAATAGAAACCTTTCTGCATGCCTCTTCATACCCTCAAGTGCAACTTAAATACACTTTTAACAGGTCTGTTGGTTGTTTCACTGTTGTGAGGTGCATTTTGCTGCCGGTATTGAACGGGTGCGTTTGACACAGTACGTGCGAGAGGTTATACGGCGATTTATGACACGAGTAAAAGTTTATGTGCAACTCATAAAAGGCAAATTTACACAGGACGTTCAACTGATTCAATGTCAGTGATTCAGAATGGTGCATAAAAGTGGGGCATGGAAGTATAACGCGTTAATTATGCGCCTAAAATGACGGCACACTTTATCTCTCACATGACCGCCGTACCGTTATTCCTCAAATGACGTCCTACAACGCGCGCTCGCAAGACAGTAGAGATTTTATTAACAACTATTAACAACTTACGTTATTAAACACATAAACAGTAATAATGGAGATTTAAATAGACACCAACATATTTTGAAGAAGGTAAAACTGGTGACAGGACAGCAGGTCACTGTGACAGCGCGTCGCGTGCACGCGCTGGTTTAATGTTAAGTACTCTACGCTTCTTTATCCGTTCACAATCTCTTCACAAGTGACTAAAATTAGCCCCCGTGTCAAGCCCCCTACAGAAGCTTCTAGTGCTCCAGCGGTTTCATAACTTCTCTGTCGTACTGTACAGTGCAAGACGAAACCATAAGTGACAGGATGAGAGTGTATCCCGACGGGCAGCCTCCACACACTGCAGGTTCATTTGCATTTACAGCAGATTACGAGAAAGCTCGTCCAGGAATCAGGCGGTGACAGTCTGGCAGCAACCCAGATTCCTGAATTAAAGCCGCCGTGTCCACTGTCCAGACATGCCCACCAGACATGACCGTATCCGACGGACGCATTACGACGCGACACCAAATTAAGGAAACAACGGGGGATCTAAACGTGACATGATGGGTTGCGTGATCCAGGAAATAAAACGGTGACGCATCACGGCAGAATTCATTGAAACCGACACGATAAATGTGACAACATGTAATTTCAATAGCGTGATGAAAGCGAGTCATCACAGCTGAATGTGACAGACCACCTTACCTGTAACACAGACGTCAGAATTCAAAATGAGATGAGAGAGGAAACTCAAAACGCACAGCGGCTCCGAATATATTTTAAAATGAAATGTAAAACACACATGCAGCTTTTATTCTCGCGGACGCGTCCGGTTACAGACACCGATGCGGCAACGTGAACGCAGACCACTGTGATACTCGTGCGGTAATGGGTTTTATAATTCTTCGCTATCCGGCACGTATGGACCAATCACAGACCACCGATGTGACGCTAACGATTATGATTTGTGCGCCGTCTAATGACGCAAGAGCGTCTTCGAGCCGGTAGTTTTCCATCCGCGGCAGATTATCTGTTCTCTGATTGGTCTGAATTAGACCGTTGTTCCGCACCAGCCAATCAGCAAACGCAGCGGCTGGAACAATGTGGCTGCCATAGCAATGCCATCGCAACCACACAAGAAATGTCACATGTAAAATCTTAAACATGTGTGTTTAGTGAAAGATGCGATGCGTCCCCATAGACAGAGATGTAAGTCTTTCTTTCGTATATTTAAAAACAGTTTTTATTTATTATCATGCTTTTTTAATGAAGAATTATGGTAAAAGTTTTTATAGTTTTTGTATAAATATCAATACCTTTGACTATTGTTTCGTTTATATTCATGTGTTTTGTTTTGTTCATGGTCTGTGTGTTGGTTGGAAAAATGAATCCCCTTAAATCCCCATATTAGTTACAGCATCAAAACAATCACTGGTGACTAGGTTACACATTACTTAGTCATGACCCCCTTCCTCCTTATAATGAAAGAAAGTTTTTTATTGTTGGGAACAACTTATTTCTTAAATGTGCATGTAAAGTCTTTCCTCAGGCAGGTATTGTAATTTAATATCCATGACCATTTTTCTGTAACAAAAGATTAAAACAGGATATACAGAAACATGATCACACAATTTAACATGTGCAGTAACTCAGGTAGGTGTGATGATGGAGATTTACAAAACAGTGTTGTACTGTAGCCAGTATCATAGTGGTATCAGATGATAACCACAATATATTGATATATAGCACTGAATTATTAGAATACTTATTTATCTAAGATGTAAAAATACCTGCAGAATTAACACTGTCAAGAACTCAGTCATTCTGAAATGCAATACAAGTGTCCAAACTGAATGGCATTATGATGGTAAATGACTTAAAATCATCATCACAATTTTGGTTTGGGAATTTTTAAGGTGGGGAAGACTAGTTCTTGGAAAATTATCTTATGTGATTATCCCACCTCAGAAATTATACTCTGTTTGTGAAGTCATAAACTTTTACATAAGCATGTCAACCTTTTCAAAAGAGAGGTAAATGGGGTAGTAAAAAAATAAGAAGATTATTTAATTAACAGCAATCTAATGCATTTAACGTTTTGGCGACAGTCTGGATAAAAAGACCTTCAAATGTGTTTGTAAATCACAGACTGTAATTAAAAAAATTATCCTGACTGCCTTGAGGTTTTTCTAACTTGTTTATACATGTAACAGAAGTAGTAATTTAAATAAAACATTTGTGGTAAAATTGGTTGCTTTTCAAACCGTACCCCAGCAGTCTCCTATAGCAAGCTAGTTAGCATATGACTCAACAAGTTTCCAGTTGATGAGTGACTCTTTTCAAAAGGCTTTTAAAGCATTTTTCCCAAAAGGATTCTTTGTGGACTCACAAAGAGAACCAAGTCTGTGTCTAAACAATCTGTGGCCTGACCAGCTCAGGGGAACAGAAATGGTATCACGAACATCTGAACAGGTCATGTGCAGTTGTCATGGTTGTGCAGAAGTTATGTAAATGCTTATGCAACATTTTCCAGACAATGTGCGCAGAAAGTGCTGCGCTCTCTGTGTTACACGAAAACAAACGAATTGTGCTTTAATTTAAACTTGATTTCTTTCAGAAGAAATGAATCCAAATGAATTAAAGTCAAATTAAACAAAGTCAGATTAAACTGTTAATGAAATATTAACTTATGATTTACTAAAACTGACAAAGTATCAATTATTATAGACTAAGATAAATATTTAAATGTAAAATATCTCAAGATAAACAATATCAAATCAATCATATAGTAACACTTTTATCTCCACTGAATGAGGTAAGAGCACACAACACACCCGCAAAACAAACATTATTTGAATATTGGTTTGTCTGTGCATAGTCATTGTGACTTTCACATAGTGGTGTCAGTAATGTATTAAGAATGATGTTCATGAATAACATTATCTCACTGTTTAGTGAGATGTGTGATCTTTCTACAGACAATATTTTTCCTTTGGTGAAGTCCTTTGGTGAAGTCCTTTGGTGAAGTCCTTTGGTTGGGTCCTTTGATGGAGATTTTAATGACCAGAGGCAGGGACCTGTTTTAAATATTGTAGAAAATTAAGTGTTACATTTTAAGTTTGGCAAATAATATAATGAAAATATAGTAACATGTTAAAGTATTTACATACCTTGTTATGATCCATATATTGCATATTATTATATCAATTCAAACGCTCATTTTAATTATACAGATATGTTCAAATGTGGAAGCGATGATGATAGTTAGCTGAACTATAGCTTAATTAGGTTAATTAACTTTTTATTATAGTTTTAAATGCTTTTATTTAAATGATTTTATTATATATATATATATATATATATAATGTTATTACCTAAAGAATACTTGGTACACGCCCTGTTGAAGACTTCTGTCCTATTACATATAATTAGAGTTTTATTTACATTGAATCACACTTAAATCAGTTCACCCAGAGAACTTACAGTATGACAGATGGGTCATGAACATTCTTTCCTTACTTATGAAAGCAGAACTGTCAGCTAGACTTACAAGGCTTTCATTGAAGTATATGGATCTCAGTGACAACCATTATATAACTACCACATTCTTTTACAAAGTGTCTTGACTACACTGAATAGATGCAGGCTTAACTCTTAACATATATACCACATACAATACCTGCTGACAGAACAGGTTACACTTCTTGTTTCTGGGTAAAAACCCATGACAGCATAATGCTGAAATTAATCGCCTTTTTTAAAAGAAAACAAATCTTGAGACCAAGACTGTTGGAATATACCCAAATAACTGAGCACAACAGCTTGAGGGTTTACAAAGGGTTTTAGGCAAAGGAGTGAGATCTTTAGACAAAGACGTCTTAAAATGGCGCTCAAGTCATGGTTTAACAAGTAAAAACAAGAGAGTTGAGAAGTATTCTTTATTGGCATTTCATCACCATATCATTTAAAAATTTAAAATCAGTGTTATGACAACCAAGACAGCCAAACTTTTCTCTCAGTCCAACAAAAAAAAAACCAGGACCAGTGTGAACCAAATGTATTGTGTAATCATTACACAATTACACAAAAGTCATTTAAAATGAGAGTCCTGAAACACATTAAAAGTTTTTAATATTAACATTATACTAAATTAAAATAAGTTCCCTGCAGTTCCATCTCTGATGTGAGCAGAGATAAAAGCCCTTACTCATGCTAAACACTTATTTCCCATTCCATTAAAAAAACGTTCAGTTTGGTACCGAGAGCACATTGATGAACATATATCTGTGCAAAACACATTACTACACACAATGTTCCTCTATTACTGTCTAAAGATTCTGTCAGAAAAGCAGAGCCTGGACCTTTCAGCAGTCCAACTTTAAGGTTACTGTGTTCTTAATTAACATTTAATTAGTATTTACTTTTCTTTTAGCTCTAAATGGATTATGATGTTATTAAGATTAGTCGCTTTAGTCAATATACTATATTTGTCCAGTTACCCCGTCAGGGTACAGTACAATACTGATCACAATTGGGTTGCTACGTGCAAAAAGTAAGTTTGCTTTTTAATATTATAAAGTCAACATAAGGACAAAAACACTGCATGTAAATGTAGCGATGAACACAAAAGAAATGACAAGCATTTGTTTGTAAACCTTGCGTATCTACATCTTTTATGACTTAAGTGATAATTTAACCACACTAGACTTTGGAACCGTTGACCTTATAATCTTGCAGATGATTTCATCTTCTTGCTCAAAGGGCATATCATGGAAAAATCTGGAAGCTATACAGTCAGACAAAAGAAAATTCCACCATTTATGGAATATCAAATAGCTGTATAATAAATTAAATCACGAGGCTTTGAGAGACTCATGAAATCTAGTATTGGAACAAAAGCTTGGGTGGAGTGTTGGTCTGTTTCTGCTACAGGTGTAGTTTAGGCGTGTAGCTTCTGAACTTAAACAAATATATAAAAAGAAAATGTAAGCCCAATTCAAAACCGTTTCCCCATTATAATGAATAAAAACACAGTGCAGGTTAATCCCCCATTTTTGTGAGATAACTGAAACCGAGTAAGCAGTACAAAAAGCACCAACCCCAAATTGAACTCACATGCAAACTTAAAATGCAAAAAGTAAAACAAAAGTGTTTTTCCAGTCAAGCAGGAGCATGAAGATTGTATTCGTAGTATAAGTTCTCCGTATTGATGAACTTGCTCAAAGGCTCCGAGGGCGTCAGTCAGTTTGGTGCCCTGCAGTTAAGAGTTAATATTATCATTGCACATTCATGTTCTCCCCCTGCTGACCACGACTGCAAACTGCACATCTAACCCAACAACCGCACCATTTGAATTAGCAGTTTCACAGAAAACAAAAGTGTCTTTTAAAAGACCAGATAGGAAGCAGAAGTTAATAAGTGAAGCATATCCTTTCTACACGTCTCTGTTATTGTATTTCCCTTATTCTTATGACCAGAAACACTGTAGAGTTTTTGTGTCACTTTAGCCAGACCATCAGATAAAGTCTCTTACAAACACAGCTTTGGTCCAAGAGTGTGTCCACATCCAAACACGAGCTAAAACTCTCATATGGAAAAGAAAAGCGAAAATTTTGATGGTGGAACCGAACAGAAGTCAGAGCTTAACAATGATGACAATAAATGAAAGGAAAATGTTGTGGGAAACAAAAAATAAATAAAGGGGAGTGTGAGGCAGCCGTGAGGTCTCTCAGTACAGTGACTGAGGGTCATTTTAACACCAGCGTAGCTTCAGTCCCGTCTTTCTTCTTCAGGTAGAGGCCGTGAGTCAGGTGATGTTCTCGGCGCAGGTAAGCATAGAAGTAGTCAGAAACCAGCAGAATCTGTGGAGGCACAATCACACAAAAACACACACAAACACACACACAGACACACACATTATCTGTAAGCTTTACTGTGAATTCTTATAAAAGATTTTATATGCTAAACTAAATGAACTCCCAATTTTATTAGGAGTCCAAACTCTGATTGGAGAAAACAGTATTGAATTAAAAAGATCACCTGTAAGGAAAACTCTTATAGTTTCCTGACTATAG